>CABFOV010005964.1:23187-38239 GCA_902141375.1 Timema poppense | reverse complement strand
CTGTTTTGTCTCCCTGTAACAATCTAATCTAATCTAATCTAAGTTTGGGAACCACTGCCCTAGACCATTAATTATTAATGTAAACAAAGTTGGAAAGCTAAACATTTATGCTTATATTTTCTAAGATTCAGATTCGAGGGTAAATTAAGATTTGGCTTCGATCCATCTCTAGCACACATCAAATTTGCTTGAATGGCCTCTACTAGCCCCTCGGAGCGTCGATCCTTTCCCCACCAAGTCATCTTTTTTTTAACAAAGAATTTGTTATTTTATGCATGATAACAAAGACAAAGAATCCTCAATGAAAAACAAACAAATACATATTTTGAAACAAATTCTTGGAATAAAGATATTTGCAGTTACCTTTAACTAACAAGATTAAAAATTTAAATAGTAGAAACTACAAACAAAATCTTTTTTGAAACGAAGACAAGAATTAACATTAAATTACAAAACTTTCTCACTTTTTGTACTTCAAGTTCTAACACTTCAGCACTTCAGCCTCTTCCTTTGCTTTTCGCACAACTGTTTTTCTTTTTACTTCTAATCTCCTTATTTCATTTGACCTGTGGCCATGAGTGAAGAATGACCCTTAGCACAGGACCACTCTTGGATAATTTAACCCCCTTCTAAAGTATGAATGGTAATGTAATTTTGTATGGCTCGTCAATTTCTAAGTTTAGTCTATTAGAGTTTTATAAAAATCCTAAATACAATACAAATTCTGTTTTAATGTACCTACTTTAAATTGATTTAAGAGTGTTCAATGTTAAAAATTATATTGACATCTCCTGATGGGGACTTCAATCTGAGCATCTCAAGGCAGAAACACCTTCCTTGCTCAAAATAAATGTTGGGTATGGCCCCCCTATAATCCTCTTGAGGCATAAACTAATGTGAGGTATTCTAAAAGAGAGACTTTTCTAATAACATGTTTACATTAAGTAAATAGCATTGTTTTCAAATGTAAGTCAACTAAAAATAGTATTAATTTTAAAGGACTAAAGCTCAGTGAAGCAAGAGGCCATCACTCCCATTTTCAGTTTGCATATGAATAGATTGATGCAAATTAACATAGCCAGCATGTCACTTAATGATAAGAGGCTTAATATTTTTCCAGTCATCTGACTCAAAATTCAAGAAAATTCCAGTAAAAAAAATAAAATAAAGTATATTTCTACTTTTGGTAGACATCCTGTTTAGATGATCCATACTACTATCCCAGTGGTAACAAACCAGGATATTTATGCAGATGATCCATGCGCCTATCTCAAGGGTAGAAAATCAATATATTTATACAGACGATCCATGCGCCTATCTCAAGGGTAGAAAATCAATATATTTATATAGATGATCCATGCGCCTATCTCAAGGGTAGAAAATCAATATATTTATACAGATGATCCATGCGCCTATCTCAAGGGTAGAAAATCAATATATTTATACAGATGATCAATATGTTTATCCCAATGGTAGCAAACCAAGATAACCTATGTATACAAATGATCCATACTATAACAAAACAAGATATTTATACAGATGATCCATACATCTAACTCTAACCCAATAGTATAAAAGACAAGATATTTATACAGATGATATATATATATATATATATATATTTAAATTCCAATAGTAGCAAACCAAGATATTTATATAAATGATCTGTACACCTATCCCAATGGCATCAAGATATTTATATAGATGATCCATACACCTATCCCAATGGTAACAAACCAAAATGTTTAATTATACAAATGATCCACACCCTTATTCCAGTGATAGTATATTAAGATATTTTTATTCACAATTTGTCTTGAAAGGAAGTAATGATCAATTTCAATGTTCATAATCAAGGTAATAAATAAATGGAAAGGAGCATCTCTTTAACATCCATTCTTACTCCTAAGAACTAAGTTAAAGGACGATAGGTGTGTGGTCATGGGTTTTATACCCTCCTACCATCTTTTTCTTCCACTAAATCTCAACTATTAATAGATTTAATTTTAATTTATATACATACTTTCCATATATTAAATGAAAAATAAAGGTATGTTATAAGCAAATTGTAACTTTTGTTAGTTAATCCATGAATAATTATTGCAATACATAATACATGCAACATTGTAAATCATATTAGTTATAAAATCATTTGATATTTTGTATATGTTATTTTCAATAAACAAATAAAATCAAAATTACCTCTATCATTTACGTACTCTTATTACACAAATATTACAGCTCAAATATACTTCTATAAACCTATATTGATTCTTAATAAAAATTAAATAAGTAAACAAAAATTAACTTAAAATAAGATGAAATGCTATCATAGCCAAGTGAGAAAGAAGGAAGAGATGATGTATTCAATACTGCAAATAAACAAAAGTCATATATCTTACTTGATAATTGTAAAACATAATATTACCTCTGCAATAATGCAATTATGTTGTAAAGTAGAGTTCAGGCCATTTTAAAATATGGTAGATATGAAAGAGTTATAACAAGTTTGTATTTATGTTTTATTGATTTTATAAATTCCTATTGTTTGTGGTTCAGATTATGTTTAATTATCAAAGGTTAAGATTACTGTGAAAGGGTGATTTGTGAGTGTGTGTATCAGAAGTTTGGTGAATTAAAGAGTTATTTTAGGTGCCGAGTACTTAAGAAAATTACTCACCTGCACCGCAGGTCCAGCCCTTCTCACTCATCCCCCTGACCCCATTTGATGCCTATGAAGCAGAGACACAAGAATACGCCTATTAGGATTATTACCTTACACAAGTGAAACCAAACCAAATACATTGTGATAGTTGAACCAAAACTGTAATATGTGTACCTACTCGAAAAGAATCAATGTACAATGTAATGGAAATGGTTCATGGCAGATTTGTCCCAATACTAATTTGGTTACAGCCTAATAATATCTAGTGGCTAGATAAGTTTAAAAAACATGTATAATACTTAGTACCCCGTCTTACTACCCGTTCGAGTTATAAGTTTAAGTACTAATCACTTTAATGGAATTGGAAAGATTTTAATAAAGATGAAGTGAACCCGCATTTGTGTGGAGGGAGAGGGGAAAACCATTTAGGAAAACCCACCCCTAATTCACCCGAGCGAGATTTGAACCTCAATATCCCCGTCCTTGGCCGTTTAGCCTAACACGAAACTTGCACGTTAGCTAACTATGCCACTGAGGCAGGTTAAAAAAAGTGTAAATACCAGAAATATTTACTGTTAAAAACCTTAGTAATATATATATATATTTTTATGATGAGGAAGATAATCAATCCTCTTGCAGAACAAAGTCTCAAAAACTACAAATTATTCTAACCCCGTCAATAAACTTGATGGTAAAGCAGACAATACTGTGCTGTTGTCTAAACTACCCTCAACTTCTGCTGATGCACATCAACACTCTTCTAACACTTGTTTTACCAAATTCTGAAATGGCAAGACAAGTCATTAAATCCTACAAATTGAGGATGGAAAAAAGTTGGTGATCAATGATTCCTACAAATGAAGAATAAGCATCAATTCTGACTTTGATTTCATGCAGCTACAAATCAGGACGTGAAAAAAGATGTAGGTGTGCAAAAGCTGGCCTACGTTGTTCAACAATGTGCTCCCATTGCCATGTGTATGCCTGCCTAAGTAGTGAAAGCACAGACACTATCAAATACAACAATGATGTTGATGCTGACATACCATTATTTGGTTGCTTTTGAATACACCTAACTGGACTTCAGTAGACTAGAGCTATAGGAAAAGCCACTTTAAAAATGCACCAACAACTCTACCTCAAGGGTGGTGAAAAAATGAGCTTAAAATAAGAAGTGTAAAGTTCTCATAAAAAAATATTGAAATTGAGCAAAGAATTTAAACAATAAAAATGCTAGTGGCATATTCGATTGACAATTTCTTGTACAATAATTTAAGTCCTCTTGATTTTTCGGGTAATGTGAGTAGTTTTCGAGTAAATTATACACAAAAACTGTGATAGGCACATATTTAGCAGTGCACTCTGACTTACGCTCATCTTCGAGCCACATTTGTGCGAGTACTATTCATTGCACACTAAAAAATTAATAGAACATTTTGTTAAAAATTTTACTACGAACATTTTTCTACAATAGTCTATTTGCTGAAAATTTAACAGTTCAGCAGATAAACGAACCCAAGTCATTTTTCGAGGCCTGGTTTTTCCAATTTTAAGGGCCGAACTTAGAACGGTAGGTAAGAGAACTTTCTTTTATTTCAGTTCTAACGCCTTCAACAATGTTCCAGCCAAGTTTCAAAACTTTACAAATGTTTATGTAAGTAAAACCTAATTTCCCTGGACTAAGATGTTAAATATCTTGCATTTACTTAATTTTCATTCTAGCCAAAAGTATTTATAATCTCATCAAATGAAATGCAGTATCATTAACATTGTTTAACCATACTTGCATGATCACTTTAGAAAAGAGACCTAAAGACCATTCAATTTTTAAATTGAAGTAGAGGTCTTACAGAGCGCGCCGTTTCATGATTTTTTTCCGCTTGAGACAAATTGACAATGTTTGTATTATACATTTTTCAAGTTATGCCAATAATTGTGTATTATTATTATTATTATTATTNAAGTTATGCCAATAATTGTGTATTATTATTATTATTATTATTGTATTAAGCCCACTTTAAATATATCTTGCACAGGTTGGAAATTGCCCTGTTGAACTGAAGATAGTTTTTACAAATCAGTTAAAACAATATTTTACCCCCTTCTCTATCTATGATGTATGTATGTATGTATGTATGTATGTATGTGTGTTCACTTTCTTACATAGCTAGTTAGTACATCCATACATTATTGGATTGAGTATAATATAGTAAGTAATTTATAGCATAGGCTTTAGGTTTGATAACAATTAAGATTTAATCACCCACATATAATGTAGGCCTGCAAAAAAATAATGACAGAAACACAACACTTATAGCTCACAACTGGTATATGGACTTCTTAGGTATGTTTCAAACAGCTGTGTTTAGCCTTTACAAGAGCACATTCCTATTTCCAACTGTTATCAGTAGGTTAATATATTGGTGCTAAGATCAGCAGGGCTATATCTGTAGTGCTGCACACAGCACCTGTAATTTTGCTATCAGCAATTTATGCTAGTTTAAATAAAAATATAATGTATTTAGGATGAAGAAAGTTGCTAAGAGTAAGTGCACCGATATTTGCATGGAACTATGAAAAAAATCCCTTGGTAAAACCAACTCCAGACAATTCTTATTTCATTAGGTATATGTTATGTCCACTTGTCGAAAACTCTGTTTATACAGAGAAGACTTACAAACTAAACTAGACTGATACTAAAAAAAACACAAACATCAACAAACCACCCACCTCGGTGGCGTAGTTGGCTAACACGCTTGTCGTGTTGAAGCTCGACTGCTGAGGACGGGGAGATCGAGGTTCGAATCTCGGTCGGGTGAACTGGAGGGGTTTTTTCCCAAATGGTTTTCCACTCTCCCTCCACGCAAATGCGGGTTCACTTCCTCTAATTTGACCTTCCCAAGTCCTAATCCATTAGAGTAATTAGTACTTAAAGCGTATAACCCGAACGGGTAGTAAGATGTGGTGCTAAATATTATTATTATTGTTATTATTATCAACAAAACAATAATAAATCTTCAACCATGACAGGAATTAAACTTAGGACCACAAGCTGTTGCAAGAAAAAACACCAAATAATAATATTTCCAGTATTGGTAGACACCCTTTATAGTGAAAATTATTTTCTAAATAGTGCCGATGAGGATGTGGATTTTTCTGAAGATTGTGATTATGAAAGTGTAGAACTTGATATGATCAGTGATAATAATAACAAAGATAGACCTTGTGAAAGTGATAGTTCTTTTGACAGTAGTGATCTAGACAAATAATCAAACAACTGTAAATATGTGTGTATAACCCGAAGGGTAGTAAGACGTGGTGCTAATAATAATAACTGTAAATATGAGTGAAAAACATAAGTACATAAATGAGAATTGAGGATGGGTATGGTCTTCTGATGACAATAATCCACTCATCCATTTATCAGTAATCGTGGTATTCCAGATAATATTGTTTCAAGGCCAGGTAATTTAAAAAGTAATTTTGGATGCTACTCTCGTTTTGATTATAATTATTTTTGCTGTCATTTATCTTCAGAAACTAACAACTATTACAATTTACAAATGGATGATAACTTTCACATTGTGAAATGAAATACTTAGTGATTTCCCACTATTATTGATAAAATTCAATGGTTTTTTCCTTCGGTACAATCCAAGCAAAATTTATAAAATATGTGAATACAATTCTGGGTATTGGTAAATTTCATTAGGGCCATATTAAACTGCAAATCCAGATTCTACCGCTAGTGAATCTGCTGTTCTTGCTCTTGTATACATGTTCCAAAACAAAAGATACAGATTGTACTTGGATAACTGGTATTGCACTCCACCAATTTGTATTTGTATATATTGTTAAACCAACAATGTGTTGTCTCACCTCATTTGAGCTTCAAGGGTAGCAGGCGTATCTTTTCTCCTTAACTGTACTATACCCAAAACATTTATATTGTTATCATTATTATTATTATTAGCACCGCGCCTTACTACCCGTTCGGGTTATACGCACATACGCTAATGTGTAATGTTAGGGTGATAGTGAGATGAAATGAAGGACCTACAGTTTAACGTGGAATCCGAACCACGTCGGAGGCCTGGCATTCCTCACATTCACAAGATGTCTTGTCAGAGGTGAAGGAAGGGTTTGGTAATCAGATAAATCTGTGCCGGGACCTGGGATTGACCCCGGCCGCCAGCATAGAAGTCTGACACCTTACCCCTAGACCGCCAGGTCACCTATTGTTATCAAGTAGTTTAATACATATTATATATACATCAATAAACATGAAAAATTATGCATTAGTCATTTCTATAGAAAGATGTCTGCCTGTGGTCGACAGTGCTTAGGCATGATTCACGATGAACTGAGCTACAGCCCCTGTTTAATTTGACTTTATATATATATATGAATCGTTATTGGGTGGTTATCAGTGCATTGGCAATTAATTGTAATCGGCGATTATTATATCGATTAGTCGTTGGGGTTTTTTTTAAAGTAAAATTTAAATAAAAATTTTCTAGTTAGGAGTTTAGTACACATTGCATCAGGTCAGAGATTACATAACTAGATAAAGAACTATAATAAGTCCATGCTATTGACAAAACTAACAAACTAGTCCCAACTTTCGCCGGCTATGCATAATATATATTTTTGTATGATACAATCTTTTTGTATTAGTTACATTAACTGTTATTATTCTCTAAAGCATATTTCCCAATAGTTATTAATAAATAATCGATAATCAGGATTATTCGGTGTAAATAATCGTAGCATGAACATTGGTTTTAAACAATCGGTAATCGGTTTTACTGAATCAGTACACCTTTAATCTATAACTACTATAGTCCAGTCAAGGAAAAGAAAATATGCCTTCTTACCAATAAACAGTATTTTAATACATATCTAATCAGGCCGTTCCCTTAGAGGATAGTCAAGATACTGTGAATATATATCAAAAAACAACAACTCCGTACTTAATCAATCCTCATTAACTTTCATAATACTTTCCTATCAATGTACACTTCCTTTGCTTCAACAACATCCATACACCAAATCATATAAATGCTATTTTATTCTTAAAACTTATAAATTTTCTTTTTTTCACACAATCGTCTACAACATTTAGCCACGTCTTACATGGCCTACTCTTTCCTTTTGATCCACACGCTCTAACTTCATATATTTGCTTCATCATTCGATCCACACTCATCCTCTCAATATGACTAAACCAAAATAAGATGTGTCTTATGAGTGACCTATTGGATTCCCTTCAGCAACCATTCAATACTGACTCTTGTCAATATGAGATTTTCCACAAACATTTCTTAGATATCTCATTTATATCACATTCATCTTGCTCTTGTGTTTCTCCTGAAAAACCCAAATTTCACATCCATACAATAATGTTGGTGTTAATACACATTTATGTTCTGCCATCTTTACCTTTTTCGATACTACTTCATTCTTTGCAATAGTCCACAATACACTCAACTACTCTCCAAGATGCATTCACACATCTGTCAAATTCATCACCCATCCTTAAAGTTTTACAAAACATTCTGCCCAGACATACAAAAGCATTTACTTACTCTTAACAATTTTCCATTTATGTCAAGCTGACAATAATGTCCTAATTCGTCCTTATTAAAAATTATAACCTTAAATTTTGAGACATTTATACAGCCATTCTGCCTGTAGCCACATTAAAACCATTTAATACATTATAAAAGTCACTTTCATTTTCAACTATTAATATGGCATCATCTGCATATAGTAGAAATCTCACATTCACATGGTCCATTTGTACACTGGCAGCCACATCCTCACAATCTATGCATACAGTAAACAACCATGAAGATATAACACAACATTGTTAAACACCCTATTAGTGTCAAACCATTTGCTCAAAGCTTGATCCAGCCTAACAGATGCCTTACTTCCATCATCCACCACCATAATTGCATTTACTAGTCAAGTATCCACACCATACTCTTCCATAACATTCCATAACACACTCCTATTCACACACGGCTGGTTCTCTTCAGTAAAGGTATGGAGTGTTAACTGTAGCAACTTTGCTTGGAGTGAATTAACGAGGCCTAGCAATCTGCAGTTTCTTATGAAGAATATGTATTATTTCCCATTTTCTTTCCTTTAAAACTTTATTTGGAATTTTGAACGATATTGATTTTTAATTATCGATAGTTGAATCATCAGGAACATTCAAAGCCCAGCACACACATTTAATGACTCAAAACAATTTGGCCAAAAGTACAATGCCCCCACACTTTAGCATTTCACTTGTGATCTCCATCAATGCCCACAACTTTGCCATTTTTTTAACACTTTCATAGCTTATAACACATACGCCTCATTAATTATTTCATTCAACATAACATTTTCCCTATTTTCTGCTACTTTCTCTTTGTTTTCGTCATACAATTGCTTAAAATACTCCCTCTAATGCTTTCCTATTCTGTTACATCCCAGATCCTCTCACCACATTAATTCTGAATGCCAAAAATCTTTCCTTACACTCCTTATTTTAATCTCTTTCTCCCAGAACTGCTTATTTCCTTCAAAATCATTTCTGCATTCCTTCTCCTTTTTTAATCTTCTTTGCTCCTTACTCTCTTTTACTACTTTCTTTGCATTTATCCCATAACCTGTTATGTTCCACTCTTCACAGCAATCATTCATTTATATCTTCTTTCTTTTCTTTCAGAACTTCTTTCACCTGTTCATTCCCCCTTGCATCTCTCTTTAAGGTTCCCACAACTGCTAATCCACAAGTACACCTTTCGTGCATTCAACTGCAGCCTCTTTTATTCTGCTCCAAGCAATTTCTATATCATTAGCATCTATTTCGACATTCCATTCATGCTCTTGTAAAGATAAATTTTCACCCAGCAATCTTTCAGATTGTGCTTTCATCCTTGATCTTACAATTTTCCCCCTTTTACTGATACTTGCTTAATACTTTTGCGCTATTTTCTCACAAAATTCCTACCTAATTCAACTACTGAGATCGCAAATGTCAAACAGCTTTAACTACCAAAGTCAAGGTAAGTCTTTTAATGAGAAACCCCTTAACCAGACTTTAAGCCAAATAATGGGTACCTACACATGCCTGTCACGGTGAACAAAAAAAAAAACAAAAAAAAAAACTTCTACATGTGTGCTTTGAGTAGGTAGCCTAATGAAACAATATGGCAATGTAAAAAGTGTTGTTCCTCTTCTCAGTATGTACAGTCCAGAAAAGTAATATGTGTCAATACTAAAATATATTAAGTGCAAGATCTAAAGAAGGAGAGAGTGGGAGAAGGAGGAGAGATTGAAAGTGATGGATGAGATGGGATATAATATGAGAGGGGGGAAAGAAAGTGAAATAAATATAATAAATAGATAATTTAAGGAGAGAAAGAGGGCTACAGCTAAGTTGAGGGAAAGTGGTAGGAAAGAGAGGTGATGGGGAGGTAAAGATATGAGAAACAGTAAAGAGAAGGGAAAGGACAGGGTGAGAGGGGGAAAGGGTAAGGCTAGATAGGGTAAATAGGGAGGAGGAGGAGAAAAGCCAGATATTTAGCATGACATACAAATTGCTTTAAGGCATTGCAATTGCAAACCTATTATAGAAAAAATAGCAGCTAAACAAAACTTGTACATTAAGTTTTGTGAGGTATTAAATGGTAATCCTGTTGTATAACATAGCCGAGTTAAATCAGTCACGGGGTTAAACCAATACCGATATAAATATTTTGAAGGCATGCCATTAGTAGGTTTTTTTAATCCAAGACATTGTGTCATAAGCTGCACAAGGAATTAATTTTATTTATGTATGTATGTATGTATGTATGTGTGTGTATGTATGTTTCAGCATTCTATTTTTTTAATCTCTTTAAAAAGTACAAATTTTGATTAGGGGCCCTTACTGCTGATTTACACTTTAACCCATGGTTTAAGATACACTTTCACAATTAATAAACATACGTATTTTAATGCCTGCTGATCTTCAAAGCATAAATAATTTAAGTTGACATATTGTATTTTACCTTCAAATATACTAAGTAAAACTAATTCGTAAATGTGATGTCAGCAAGAAAAAAAAACATATTTCTGAGTCTAATTTTTGCTCAATAAGTACACAGGCACAGGTACCAAAACACATGATTTGCACTTTATCTTCTAGCGCTCAATCTTGTATTGCATTCCAAACTGCATGTGCCTGTACCTTACTTGGAGAATTGAGTAATAATTTCAGAACATCAAAATTAGTTGTTTGCTGTCTCTGTTTGCAACAAATATTGAGAGTACTTATTGTCATATTCTACTTTGAAGTGTCGTCGGAGGATTTGGGAAAATGATTACTATTACTTGTTGAAATGTTTGTTTTGTACCTGGAAATGAACTCTTCAGATGATGACATAACATGAAACTGTGAGGTTGATGCTGCACTCTGCTAACTGAATAGCTTTTCTTCTTTTATTTTCCTTTGTCTTGACCTTTCTTCTTTCTCTAGGAATGTTTTGTCCATACCAGCAAGGTAGCCAGTTCATCCAGATTTCCTTTGTTGCAACTAAAAGATCTTATCTCTTTCTATTTTAGTCATTTTCAAGAGCATTTGCGTGGGCACTATCAAATCGGTTGTATAGATTGCTTAAAAATTCTTCATGACACTTAAAAATTGTTTGAGGTTTTTTTTTTGCATTTTTTTAAAACTTACTCCATTCAGAATTTAAGTTTATTAGATTTTTTGTATCTATAATTTGGAAGAGATTTTGTCGGTATTCTGGCTTATTCCAAAATATTGCATATTCTCTAACAACTAGGTTTGCACTTTCAATAACGTAAGTTTAACTTCTCGTATGTTAAGAAACAACACAGGCAACATTTGATGACTTGATGGTATATCTTCCCCACTAAAAACATCTCTTTCTCACAGCTACCCAAATTTTAGGATAATCCACAACTAGATGATAGAGAGTTTATTTTTATTCGAGACCAGAAAAAAAATTTGAGTTACTTTCTGAGGTATTTGCATCCCCTCTTTAAATTATTAGGCAACAATGCCTTGCAAGAAACAGCGGGGGGAGGGGGGGGGACTGTGATTGTCAGCTCAGAGCTCAAGACTGAATAATTAACTTTCTTTGAATCACATTTAAAAGACAATCCAAACATTTTGATAAAATATACTAGGCCTGATTATGCTTCTTCAAGTTAAAAAATATCATTTAAAATTTAAATTTTTAGGTAATGTAAGACATGTCCATTTAAGAAATCACAAGCATAGTGGAAAATCAGAAAATACTAAAGTTAAAAATTCCAAGAGAAATAAGCAATATTAATTAATTCAAAACAATGCCAAGAATTACAAGCAAGGGTTTTCAAGTAGCTACAGAAAGTACAGTGAACCTCTCATTTTGATTTATGAAACTTGTTTGAACATTCCACTGAGATTGAGAACTGTGAGGTGCTACTCTCTCATGGATCAGGACCCAGGGGCTTAACGAATGATTGTTTTATTGTGTCTAGCAGTAGCACCGCTTAACCTGGGTAAGAGCAATTAGTATACTAATAGAACAAAGAAAACGCTAAATTTTCAACACTAACACAGCATCAATAATGGGTGTTCCTATAGGGGTATATACAAGGGAGGTTAGAGGAGAGAGTAAATATGGTACCATAAGGAAGAAGTACTAATAAATCCACTTTCCAGTCGAATTTCAATTTTCTACCACACTTAAAGTTTTGGAAATTTTCGTCCATCACTCCACCCCCAACTTCAATTTCACTGACCCTTGTTTTGCAATTATAAATATTCAGACTTTTATGGTTATTTAAGGTTGCCCCTCTACAATTGACATGTATGTAAATATTAATTTAAACTTTCTACTATAGGGAAAGTATTTTATTCTATTAGTTTAGAATTTTATATTTGTGGGGTTAGGGGTAACTTTCTTCCATTTTTGTCCACCTTCTCCAAGATTATTTGGGGTGGCTCTCATACCTGCCAGACAAATTTAAATCTTCTAACATAGTGGAAAAGTAGTTTTTACATATATTTTGGAAATTTCTTAATCCCCCCTTTTACCAAACTCCAATTAGAAATTCCAAATATTTAAGAATTATTGGAGTATTTGGAGTAATCCCAATACATTCCTGGCATTTTTTTAGTTGTCTATGTTTTCTAAAAGTATACAGTAGTTTGGGTATGATTGGGCAATAAAAAGACATTTAATTTTTTTATTAGTATAGTTTAAGCTTTCTAGGTAACTTGGTTTTGCAGTTATAGCACACATACCCACAAACACACATTTTATTCATATAATTGATTATTGGTCCTCATTTGCAGTTTATGAGTTAGAACTCTAGAGAGGCTAAAAAGTAATGTTCTATAGCTACCTTTTTTTTTAAGATGGCCATAATGTCTAATATAATTATATCTAGGAGCTTTTAAAAGTTGGTTCAATGAAAGCCCAATAAGCGAAGCGAAGAAAAATGACAAATAGAAGTGTTTTGTAGCCGTTACCTTGAAATAAAATAGCAGAGGTAATTTTTAATCAACAATTTAGAAAACATTCTAAGAATGGTTGAAAGTAAGGAGTGGTTCCAATAAAAGTTGAGAAATAGATAAGATGATCTAGAAAGATAGATAAAAAATAATTTATAAATAGAACAGTTAATAAAGTGGTGGATGTATAAAATGAAATTAACAAGCACAAAAATGTATAATTTAAATATAATTTTGGTGAAGAAACATAGTGTAAGATATGAACATTTATATAAAATTATAATGCATCATCAACTAAAATGTAATCTTAAACAAGTTGGTGAAGTATAAAACATTTAGTTGACACATTAAAATATTTCTAACAAATATAAGATACAATATAGTGTGGTAAGAACGATGTTCTTAAGTCCCGATATGTTTATAAATAAAATAATAAAAATTAGGTTAACATCTGCCAAACAATTTAAATGAAGTGGTTATGAAATGTAGACTAATCTAAGTCTTATCTGTGTCTTTGTCCCATTAATCCTTTTTGATATCCAGCACTGGGAAGAGGCTGGATTACTTCATTCCGACATGAAAAACATGATGTGTCGTTATGACAGCTAGTTCTACCTTATTTTGGTCACTCCTTTGTATAAAAACTTTTAAAATTTTTAAATTCCTCACAAACGAAAAAAGCAAGCACTTTTCCCGGAGTTTTTCTCGATTCACAAAATTCAAGCATAATTCCCAATTTTCCCTTTGCCACCCTGATAGTAGGTAATGCAGCTCTAATCCCCCCCTCTCCCCAACACAGTGATAATTTATCCCTACAGGAGGCTACCAGTTCACATAATCTTTAATTTTAATTTAGCACCGTGCATCACTACCCGTTTGAGTTATACGCTTTTCACATAATTAAAACTGTTCCTAGTTAAAGGGGTTTTGGCAGATCAAAATAAGATTGGATGGTTTCAAGCATATTCTTTAAATACATTCTAATATTGTGTACCCATGATGAGCACGCGGTTTGTTTCCATTCAACCCACAGGCAGTGGATTAAATGAAGTGCATTTCTCATTCAACATGAAATAACCTAGTTTGAGAATATCATCATGCCCTTACACCAAAGATTTTCTTTATATTTTATCCTCTTTAGGTAAATACAAGTGAGAGCTAGATTATTATTTTCTAATTTTTCTGTGAATAACACCATTTTTTTTAATGTGTTTTTGTGCTAGTTAAAGAGTTGTTCCGATATGGGTTGTAATTACTTAAAATATATAAAGTTTTATTATTCACTAACCAACCAACCTTGTTCATTTTGGTATCACATTAACACTTATGTTTGGTGGATACTTTAAAATATAATTGAAATCATTTAGACACATAGGTTATGATCTATAATATTATAATTATAACTTATAATAGTTTTGATATTTTGGCCCTTGGATATTATTTATGTCTCTAATGTTAGGTTAATTATTCCCTAGGCTATAAAACAACCAATATTATACTTTTCATATTTTAATTATACTTGCTTGGGAAAAAAATTGAGGGTTGTGTTTTGTTTGGTTTATGAATTTAAAAAAATTAAATTATTATACATTAAGAACAATTGTGCACGTTCTAATTTGGTAATTGACCAAATTGATTTATAAATGATTAAATATGATAAAATGACACCCTATAAAACCCCTTTGCCTTCTAAAACACTGAAATACATCTGCAGTATCTCACAAACTGCCAGTTCTGAGTTGGTCTTCTCAGAGGTAACATCTATACCGCTCCTCAGTTCAAATAATGATGTACATAAAGAAATATGTACTTGAGCCAATTTATATACTGAATTCAATAGTGAAAACCTTCCTTCTCTCTCTCTTATATGGGGGGGG
>CABFOV010005964.1:8306-23165 GCA_902141375.1 Timema poppense | reverse complement strand
GGGGGGGGGGGGAACTGAAGCAAGTTCACAGGCAAGCTAGAGTTCCAAGCTACAATGTCACTAGCACAGAGGTCATTAACAAAACTAGTGAGATTAAATTTTGACAGTTTGAAAATTAAACAAAAACCAGATTGAGAGGAATCAGCTTTAATATCATCTGGCCACATGACATGTTTTTTCACTAATTGTTTTGAAACCTATTTTTTTTTAGCATCACATCTTACTACCCGTTCGGGTCATACACCTATGTACTAAAATTACATTAATGGTTTGGGGATTAGGTGGGTTTAATTGAAATGAAGTGCACCTGCATTTGCATGGAAGGAGCGTAGAAAATTATTTAGGATAAACCTCCCTCGGTGCACCCGACCGGGATCGATACCCGATCTCCCCGTCTTTGGTAGTCTAGTCTAACACAAGAGTAGTGCGTTAGACCACGTGGTCACCGATAAATATTAATAAATAGATATTCTTTACACTGTCAAACAAATGGATTCATATATCAACATATAAAATTAATTTATTTGTAAAGATAATTTATTAAAAGTTAAATTGTGCCACATAAATAGACAATAATGACAAGTAACTATAAACATAATAAAGATTAATACACTTTTTACCAGCATCGGTGACTATGCGGAATCAACGTCAAGCTCACTTGGTTCTGTTTCCTGACAACGAGATGGTTGGGAATCAAATCACGGCTAAGTTGTCTGCAGGTAATTTTTCTACGTGGTTTTCCTTCCTTCCTTTACGCAAAGTTAGGTGTATTTCCACTAAATTATACCCTCATCTATACCACAGTAGTTCAGTGAAATGTTGAGAGATTGGACAAGTAGTAAGACTAGTTTCAAAAATTAGATTTGTTTGGTTGCCTCAAACTCAAGGTGTTAAGTTTGTCAACACAGTGACAATTGAATTAAATGACTGTTGTATTATATTTTCGTGCTGGTGCTCTTTGTGGATGCTGCCTTTCTAAACTCACAAGAGACATGATTGCTAGTGACAGAGCAGTTAAGGTTTGAATCCCAGCTGTAGCAAAGCGTGAACATTTTTAAAGAGTTACTAAATACCTACATCGAAAAGCAAGTACTTTCCCAAATTGTGTTGAACATGAATAAAAATATTTTTAAAAAAGTATTTTTTCTTGGAAATTATTTTTAATCAAGGAATAAACAAGTGAAAGTTCAATATTTTAGCACTAAATAGTGACTAAAGACTGTCTACCATAGCGCTGAGCCATGTTGCTAACGTCTAGAATCGCACATTACTTAAGAATGTTTTTGTTTAAAAATATGGTTCACACCGAAATGGAGGTAAAATGTACCAACATGACTCTATATTATTATTATTATTATTATTATTATTATACATTTCTTGCAAATTTGCCCTTGATCATGTAGGAGTTCATATTCCTTCTCAGGCTTCTTGTAATCCTACATTATTTTTTCTCAATAGCTCTTATAAGGTGAGCTCTATAGGTCATTGTATCCATAGTGCCAATTCTAGGATTGTCGAATTCGACTTTTATTATAAAAGGAAAGCTGAACCTAGAGAGTTATTTAAGGAAATCCCGTATCAATAATTTTTCATGTAGATGTTCTGCCTATAATATTTTAATTTAAAATATTCTGATTTATTTTTTGCATATTGATAATGCTTGTAACCATTCTTTAGTCATTTGTTATTATTGCTATTTTTTATTATTATTATCATTATTAATTACTTTTTTTTTTCAGAACGATTCAACAATATATAAAATTATTCAGCTATTATTGTTTATCTTATTTCCTCGTGTAAATATTTGTAAGGTAAATGTGTACTTTTCAGTGCTGGTCTGTTATAGGTATTATAACTGTTGGCCAGCACTATAATAAAGGAAATTGAATTGAAATTATTATTACTATCTAGCACCGCTTCTTACTACCCATTCGGGTTATACTACGCCTAGATATACTAATTACACTAATGTATTAAGAATGGGTAAGGTCAAATCTCTCCGCCCTAGGCAGTCTAGCTCAACACGAAACTAGTGTGCTAGCCAACTACACCCAAAGAGTTTCATTAATAATACTAGTGGTTGAAGATGGTTTGTGTGAGTCCGCAAATTTCAATCCTGTACAGAAGGTGGGGGTAGTTAGGTGTGAGGTATAAATTTATTATTATTATCGATACTGGGAAAATATGTCTTAGCCTAGAGAAAACACCAATATATTTGGAGAATCTTGCAGAGACCAGATGTGTGATGTGTGAGACCCATTTTAGGTTATTGTCTAAAGTCATGCCCAGGTATATGATGCAATTTACTTGCTTTATTTTTTCTCCATTTATTTTTATATCGATATTTTCATTTCTATGTTGTTTGGGTTTGAATGAGAATTTCATATTTAGTTTTTGTGACATTAAAAGATAATCTGTTCACGCTAAGCAATATTGATAAGCCCCCTAAATTACTCTGTAAATTTCTGTATACTGAAGCATTATATTTACCAAAATTAATTAGAGCAGTGTAATCAGCAAATAAATAGGTATTCGATTGTGTTATACGATTAGGTAAATCATTAATATAAATAAGAAATAAGGTAGGTCCAAAATAGAGCCTTGGGGAACACCACATAGTATTGGTCTTATATCTGACTTAGATCTGTTTATTTGAACATTTGTCCTCTATTTGATAGATAGTTTTGAAAAAGTTGAAGTACAATATCTCTTATGCCATAATAGTCCATTTTAAAACAAAGAGTGACATGGTCTACAGTATCAAACGCCTTACATAAATCAATGGAGATGCCTAAGGCTAAGTTATGATCATCTAATTTGTCATATAAACTGACTTGAGGTGTTAATTTATGTACTTTGTGTTGATTTCCTTTTCTTGAATCCTGCTTGCTCTTTAAATAATATATGTATTATTTTTCTCCAAAAATTTATCAACCTTTTGTGGATGGCTTTTTCACATATTTTCTCAATATTGGACAATAGAGAAATTGTTCTATAATTGTTAAAGTGGGGTCACTGAACTTGTGAGCTGGAATAACTTTAGCGACTTTCAGATTTTACGGATATATTCCAGTACTGAAGCAACAGTTAATAATGTCACACAAGGCGTTACGTGATATATCAGCACATTCTTTTATCACAACAGAATTTATGTTATCCTCTCCTGTAGCTTTACCATTTTTTAGACTCTTTATATATTGTAAAATTTCTCCTTCCTTTACAGGAGCCACAAACATTGATTTTGGGTTATGTCTTAGAAAACTTGATGATGTAGGGTCAGTTGGTTTTTGTTGTATAGGCCCTATCTTTAGCTAAATTAGCAACAATATTACTAAAAAACGTGTTAGATACATTTGATCTGCATATCATGTTGCTATTTGGGTCTAATATCATGTTTAGTACATATGTTTGTTTTTTTTGTTTAGTGCAATATTGATAAGGTTTCAGGTTCTCTTAATATTGTCTCGGTTTTTTTCTAAATTTAATTGAAAAACCCATAATTTTTTAAATGTTTAGTAAGGATCTATTCTTGTATTTTGTCTATTTTTCCTTTAATAAATTACCATCCCTATCCTTTTTGAATGCTCCAAATAGTTAATAAGCTATGTGAATCCTGATTACACACTGGTTTCTTTATGTTAAAACATTAAGTGAACCTTAAGTAGGCCTAACCTTAAGTTGATAGTGATATCTGCATAGGCTAGACCTACTTATTGACCAAGAAATGCATACATTTCTCGACTTTACCCTTTTCCTAATTTCCAATCTAATATTATTATTGATCATTAAAATTGTTCCTAAATTTTTAAACTCATTAGGCCTAGCCCTGTCAAATGATATGTTGCTTGAAGTAATATCTCACTTATCTTTCACATAAAAAGTTATACTACCGAATAATTATTTTTCCCTGTGATCTCATCTGTGGACTATCTGGCAAGCCGCCACGAACTACTTCTGGTCCGTTGACCATAGTTTGAGAACCAATGGTTTATAGTGTCAGTTTAACATAATTAAAGTTACATTAACAAATTCTGAACATCTTAATTGTGGAAAAAATCTTGTCTTATGATTGTCATTTAGCATAGGCCTAGCCCCTGTACCATTGGATATTGGGAGAGGCTTCAATAATGTCCCATTTTGCGCATAAAATTAATGTTATAATGTTTGGTTTAGTGAAAAAGTCTTGATCTGAAGAATAAGCCAAAAATGTAGCAAAACTTCTGAAAGAAATTCTGCATTTAGCAATTAACTGATTTTCAATGGTTTAACATTTAAGTTAATGTACATTATATTTTTATTAGAGCTATTTAAACAAACTGTAGAGCTTACATAAAGACACACCTAGCTCTTTTGGTAAGAATAAATATAGTGAGGTTAGGTGGAATATTTAAAAACACACATTACAATTTCTTACATGAGCATAACTGTGCTATTTAAAATTAAGTAAATAGGATTATTCCATAATCCAAAATTAAACAATAAATAGCACGTGGATATTGTAGAGGTTTGAAAGACACGCTATTCACATGACATCTCTGATATTTTTTTACTTTGAAACCTAATAAATGGTTGAGCAAAACTTATTACTTCCGAGAGATAGCCTATCTTGAATCATTATTCAATAAAACATTGAAACGGCTTTGGGCACTTTTGCAAATTTAAAAGT
Source organism: Timema poppense (assembly GCA_902141375.1). NCBI lineage: Eukaryota > Metazoa > Arthropoda > Insecta > Phasmatodea > Timematidae > Timema > Timema poppense. Next base: position 18,499 of record CABFOV010005964.1, on the reverse strand, counting down.
GTTTCTCAAACATTAAACACATCTTTAGTTCACGTAGAGCTCATCAAGATTAGGGCATATGCATCTATAATTGTGTTTGAATAAAAATCAAACTGGATGAATTCTGTCACGTCGGATTTCCAAAGATACGACACCCAAACTGTTATTAGTTAAAAAAAACATATATTTTGAATAAACGTACCTTTTTCTTGGCTCCAGGATATTCTACAAATGTTAATAATCCCTTGTGTGGCGATCGAAATAGTATATTTATATGCACATGCTTATATTAAATTTAATAAAAGCCTCAATAAGATCCGGAAAAAATTATGTAGAAGATGGCGACTACCCGTCAGTTGCCGATTTATGATCATTTTCTTGCGTGTTCACTTTTGAATCTATAATATCTCTATATTTACTTGTATCAGACATTATTTCAGCACAATTATATGTAACACTTATTTATTCCCTATCTTAAATTTGCCTAACACTTTTAACACTTAAGAACTGTAAATAAATATATGCCATGCTTTCTACAAATACTTTAGGTACCCTTTTTTCACTAATTTGTTTTGTAGGTGACATGACGTCAGGTCAACATCGGGCATTTTCGGACACAGCGGGCTGTTTGAAGACCAATACATTATTGCTTGCCTAAATAAAATGTATATTATTTTAAAGGGGGATTTCTGTTGAAAGAAAGTTTGGCGGAAGCTTTATAATTGGTTGATTTGTATGGTAAAAACCTTGAAAATAAATGTTATACTTTTAAAGTAGGTACCATCTTTGAAAAAGCATAAATTAGCTTAATACCTGGGTAACTTAAAATATGGGCCTAATACTCTTTAAAATTATAGTTATATTAAAAAACTATATCAATAAAATCTTAATAAAACACTTGAATACAGCCAAACTAAATCAATCATTTAATTATTGTTGACTTTATTCATTGTACCAATCACTGTGGATAATGTGTTTCTCTGTTATAGAATAAGCTATTTTTAAACCTCAGAAAAATAAATTCTAGATTTTGTACAATAACAATTGAAATAATAATGATAATAAAGGGACTATCTACGAACATTCTTGTAAATTTGAACTCATTTCATTTGAGTACATCTCAACTGCATCTAAGGTATAACAGACACTGACAATCGTTTGAGTTCATTCACAGATATCACAGGCAATAACACTTGCTATAGTGAATCTCAGCTCGTTATAAGATATCTTAGGCACTGACACTCTTTGGTTAAATTTTAGTTCATTCTAAGATATCAGAGGCATTAGCACTCTTTTAAGTGAACCTCAGCTCATTCTAAGATATAACAGACACTAACACTTGTTTGACCCACTTCGGTGGCTGCGTGGCTTAACGCACTACTCTCGCAGTAGACTAGACTGCCGATTACGGGGAGATCCAGGTTCAAATCCTGGTCAAGTGTACTGAGGATGGTTTTTCCAAAATAGTTTTCCACTCTCCCTCCACACCATTGCGAATACACTTCCTATAAGTGTACCCTTCTTTATCCCTAACACTATTAGTGTAATTAGTACATAAGTATACAACCCGAACGGGTAGTAAGACGCGGTGCTAAAAAACTCATTTGTAAGAATTCCAACTCATTCTAAGATATCACTGGCATTAACACTCATTTGAGTGAACCACAGTTTGTTATATGGTTTCATAGACACTAACATTTTTGAGTGAACATCAGTAAATTCTATATCACAACCTCAGCTCGTTATAAGATATCACATACACTAACACCCATTTGAAGGCACCTAAGCAGATTTAAAGATATCACAACACCAACACTCGTTTGAATGAATGATTAGAACCACATTCACACTCATCAGAACCACAAGAAATTTATTTAAAAGTCTTTTAGAGATTTAAGAGTCTCTGACACAAGTCTTTTTCCACACCCAACATAGTTCAGAAATCAATTAAAAACTTTTATTTTAAATTCTAGTGTGTTTTGAAGCATCTGCAAAGGTCGTTTTTTTATGAAGTTCCACCATAACTTATGTCACTTCCATTTTATTTGACCACTAATCCGAGTTCAGTAGGTTCAAGTCCTTTAAGAGTTTGGAATATTCTTCTTTACAAATGTCAGTCTTTCATTAAACTGCTTGAAATAGTTGTGAGACCCCTAGCTGTAAAATGTTCCATAATGTTTCTCAATAATGGAAACCAATTTAATTAATAGTGTTGAAGTTTATTAGTTATCTGTATGCCACAGAATTCACCACTCTTAGCTACTTTCATACTTTCCTTTAGGCTACTCATTCTCATGAACAGGATTTGGTTGATGTAATAAATCTTACTGTGCAATGTATCAGCTTATCAGCCCAAATAAGAGTATGTCAACAGTATCTCGGGTGACACCAAAAATGGCTGTCTATAAAACCCTTTCATTAAGTCTAAAATTATTTCTGACAATTTGTGTGTTTGTGGCTTCATGTGAGAGGAACTTTTAAAGGCTGAAACTTATAAAGACCTATTTGCAATTTACCATGAGACAGTCAAGACTCTCTGATCATGCGATATCAATTGAAAGTGGGCTGGCAAAATAAATGAATTTCAATTAAATGTTACACAAGTTCACAGTTTTGAAGGCCACGAAAGGAAAGTTCGGATTTAGTTGAGATGTTCACCAAGTCCTAAAAGATTGTGCATTTGTCCCTGTTTATTTTTTTGGTATTATTTCATTTATGACTATATTTCCATATGCTTTTGTCTAAAAGTCTCGATTATTTGGGCTGGTATTTATTATGCAAACCTAATCCATTAATGTATCTGATGTAACGGTAAAGTTTAATATTAAAATTAACATTATATTTACATAGTTCTTAAATGTTTATGCTTTGAATTCTATTCATTGTTTTCCAATCGAATTTTCACTCTAACCATATGACACTATGTAAATGTAAATATATTTTTCTGTTTATATAATATTGTAATTTAAAGATATAATTTTATTTCTCCCAGTTGTTTATGTCACTACTACTGACATTATATCCAGTAGTATATGGGAATTACAATTTATGCATAAAATTATTACAAAAAGATTACTAAGAATTCTGTATAGCCTGGTACAATAGCAGTCCCATGGGGGTGACACCGTTAGTTACCCGCTCACTTTCTCCTACACTCACCATCCACCACCACTAACCGTCACCAGCATTTTTTTAAATTTCTTTAATTAATTTTAATTAATTTAGAATAATTCATTTTAATTCATTTTAGCTAATTTAAAATGATTTATTTATTTAGTGACAGTAACAGATTTAATTAAAAATTTAATTTTTATTTATATTGGGAATTTAATTATAAGAGGCTTAGGTGGTTCGCTTTCTTTCATAAGAATAGCATTGACCCTCCACACTGAGATTGAGGAGGGGATCAGTAACAATTATTTTTGGGGGGTTAAGGGTTTTAATCTGTGATATTATTTCAAGCTATTATTAGTGCCATGTCAATGAGTTTTTCCAGGTTAAGCATGTGGTAGTGTAGAATAGTTATTTCTAGACCATATTTTCTAAGCACACGTAAGACAGCCATTTTTGTATTTTGAGGAACATGTTTGGTCCTCTCTAAACATGCTTGATGTTCTGACCCTTCAGGACCTGTTAATCCAAGATGGTAGATCAATCAAAGATGTTGGATCCAAGACGGTTGTTCCTCATACCGGATGGCTCGACCCATTGTCAATCACCTATAAATTATGTATGAACATGTCTGACTTGAAGATTTTCGATCATTACCGATCATGATGCCAGATAATGATTAATCAATCATAACTGACATAATCATTTCAGACATGTCCGAACATGACTAAACCTGTCAGTACCTATAGACAAAAAATTCAATATTCAAGATGACGGATATAAAGAGCGCCAGAGCCTGTAGCAGTAAACCTCCAGTTTTTTTTATGGTGAAACATCATTTCCATACTCCTACTGAACTTGTTTGAGTATATTCGATGAATTAATTTTCTTGTAGTTTTATTTAATTTTATCTTTTTGACTCCCACACCAGTATTTTGCCATAAAGAACCATTTCCACATTACCACTGAACTTATTTATTTTGAATAATCTATACTTTTTTCACTTTGTCTCCCTACTACATCACTTTCTGATTTAGCGGTAGAGTATCATTTCCATACCACTACTGAACTTGTCTGTCAACCCTCATCGCCCCTGCTCAGCCCTGCCGCATCACCTTACTCCATACCTCTCAACCTCATCTTCCTGCTAATATGTATCGGGATGTGAAGAAAGTATCAATGCTTTACTAATATTGATATTTTCCTTTCAATGCTAGTATTTTTTTACTCAATACCTTTTTCTCCAATACTTTTACTGATACTAGTACTCACACTCTGGTATCATATCAGAATCGAACAAACTTTTTTGATATCTTCATTCATGCTGGAATTAATCATGTTTACTAGGGTGGACTGTGGAGGAAGAACAACTGACAGCATTTCTCAATTCTCACTCATTTTCTCAGTGACTGCACTGAAGAGGGGATTGGCAGCTATAAGCTATTCTTTAATAACTCTATTTTTTGTGTTATTGTTTCTTAGGCCAAGCAAGGCTAGTTCACCAACTTTAATGGTTAAAGAAGGGTACAAAATAGATTGAAAAAATGTATTACTAATTTATAAAGCTCAGTGGCGGCTTGTAGATAAAATTAGTGGGGGTGCTGCTCCAGAAAATGTTTAACTTTTGTTTTAAAATTGTGCAAAAGAAAAATTAGATAAAATTAGTGGGGGTGCTGCTCCAGAAAATGTTTAACTTTTGTTTTAAAATTGTGCAAACGAAAAAAAAAATTAAAAAGAAAATTTATTCTAAATTTTCTCCTTAATCTCTGGATGACAATTGAGAAAAATGTTCTCTATTGAAAGTACTGCAAGCGCATTTAGTATTTCTGTTAAATAAAAGAACCGAAAAAAATGAATCAAATAGAATAGCTGGAGGCAGAATAATAATCTAACTCTACACTCATCTACACTTTATCACATTCAAGAATATGGTACACGGTTTTTAAGCACAACACTCGGTGAGTAAAAAAAAACACGTCCTTCCACCATCACGCGCCAGAGCAGCTTTGAAAGAGCAACAGTGCTCTCTCTACCTGGCAGTCTCGCCTTCCTCCCCACCTCCTCCTCCTATGTGTGCATGCACACAACAGTCAAACACCACATCGCTGGCACTGTAAAGTGCACATGTTCCATACAAAGATTTTTGTATCTTTTTCATAAACTGGGGGATGGCTACTGAAGTACTGACATTAAGCTTAAGAAATATATCTTATACTACAAAAATAAAGAAGGAATTAAAGAAAAAAGTATATCGTTAATATCAAGTGGAAATAAGGGGTGCTGCATTTCCGCAGTGCCTATACATGAGCCGCCACTGATCAAGCTACTTTCCATCAGCTACATTTACATAGACATTTTGAAAACTGGTATGGTAAAACCTTTTATAATACCTATCATACAATAAATATTATCTATCATACCTTTCAAGTTCCAATACATAACATTGACGCAATAGGCTTAACTATACCATAATATGGTTAAATCATTATAATTTTCAGTGTTTAAATAAATATGAAAATACAATTGTGATGCTAAAGTTGAAATTATTATTACTAAATAAAAAATATATATGTTTTTCCTGATTAAAATTTCGATCCTAATACTTACTGTTATCAATACTTTCCTTTCAAAACTAGTACAGTTTCGATGTTTTTCTTCCCATACTTTAAATCAGTACAGTCTCAATATTCCACCCCTATACACATCTATACCAAACCACCTCTTCAAAGAAGGGACCCAGCCAATTCTATGAAACAGGTTCTGACAGGTATTATGTATGATCTTCCCTTCTACTGATAACATCATGCACAGCATGAACCTGCCCAGACTGACTCTTGGAAGATTATTTGGAGTGGTCCCTTTAACCATCTGCCAAATTTTAATTTTCTACATCATGTATTAAGAAAAATCACTTCATTTTTCTAGAGGCCATTTGAAAATTTCTTGTTTTTAGATTTTTCTGATTATATGAGAAAATCCTTCTGCCTTTCTCCCAAATTAAAGTTTTCTAGCTTATCTAGAAGTGATCTTTTTTGGGTGTTCGAGTGCACACACACACACACACACTCTTACTTTATGCTTTATATATATATTTAAAAAATTAGTTGAGTATAATTTATAATAGGCCTGTTGGGGATCCCGAACTTTGGAAAAAAAACTCAGGAAATTTGATGTTCCTGAAGCAGAGTAAATTTGTTTCCCGAATTTTTTGGGGAAAATTAATATTAAATATTACAATTAAGGACTGTGTATCAATCTGATGTTTGTATGTAATGCTCATCAACAATATTTATTTATTAAAGTTAAATTAATGTTATCATCCTTTAATTAGAAGATTATCCAAAATTTCAGCCAATTTTATTTTATATCTACCATATCTAGTCAACATAATTGACACCATTAAATAACAATCACACTAGGCTACTTATGGTAATATTTATCCCTGAATAGATTTAAGGAAGGAAAACATGTTTGGTAAAAAATAATGGAGTGGCTTTTAAATATCAAATCATGTACAACCCCCTGAAGGCAAAAATTAAACTTCAGATGGTTCAAAATTAATCCCCAATTAATTTGAAATAGATGAACAAATATTAACAAAGTAGGATAAAAAGTAAATAAATAAAAACAACCTGTTAATTAAAAGTTTAATTTTTATGTGTAGTGGTAAATATAAAATAGTTTAGAAATCTTTCAACAATTTTATGGAAATATTAACATGTTCATCTATAGTAAGTTATTAAGTCAAACATCAAACGGAAAATTCAATACATGTAATTTAACCAGTTAAAACAGATTATAGAGGGAAAAATAAAATATTTAAAAAAAATTAAAGTACTGTTGTAAAAAAGTTGGTTTTCTCAACAAAAAAGATTGTTCTGATGCACGGAGCCCCTTAAGACAAAAGTAAATACATTTGTTTTAGTGAATACTGACTGTTACTAACTATGTGATCACACAGGGTGGCTATAAAACATATTTTACAAAATTCCCTGACTTTTCCAGGTTTTCCAGGCAACAGTTTTCAATTTTCCCTGACTTCTTTTTTCCAGTTTTAATGGTGGATGATGACTTTTGTTATTATTGATCACATATTAAAAAAAGTTTGTACCTACTAAATGTAAACGGTTTTATCAGTTATTTTAAGAATTAAAATGTTATTTTACTTAGGTATTATTGACTTTTGTTTTAGTGTTTAGTTGCAAAATTAATGGTATATTTTAGACATATTTTTTAATTCCCTGACTTTTCCTTATTTTTAGTAAATTCCTTGACATTTCCCTGTTTTCCCTGTCATCCAAAAATTTCCTGACTTTTCCAGGCTCTCCCTGTTTTTCTTGTCTGTAGCCACCATATCACAAGTAGCTTAAGGATAATTATTGTGCTCGTTATAAATTGGTCCTGGGCCGAATTGAGTTCCAACTGAGTAAATATGATACAATGACCCGTCCAAGAAGCCCTCGCCCTGCTGAAACACTGAATTATTGACATTTTGTTCAAAAGAGCTGAGAGCTCTAAGAGGTTGGATCTATATTGTACCGCAGCTCAAATGCAGCCAAGCAGTTATAAATTTGTACTTAAGCTCTTTTAACACACTAGGTAAGCAATTCTATGAAAAGAATATCCTTATCTTCTCTGAGGTGAGTGAGAGAGGTAGGTGAGTGGATGGGGGGGGAGAGAGAAACGAATAATTCAGAAAAGGATGGCACAGTTTTTTTATTCCCATCTCAGGACCTACTTGATTCTCCAGATGAGTTTATAAATGAAAATACAGCGATTAATTTATTTGTAAAGTTAATCTATTACAAGTTTAGCTGTGACACATATAAATAGACAAATTGAAAAATGACCTTTAAAATTATCTCCAAGCTTCAGAAAAAAAAGTTATTCCCTCCCAAAGCAACCCTTTCCAGCTTAGTTGCAATTTCTCACCAGGAATGTGTATTTTCCAAACCATACAATCAAATAGGGTAAAAAGTGAATTGCCTACATTATCTTAAAATTCAGACAACTGTTTGATTAAGAAATATATGTTTTAATATTGCATTTATAAAATAGTCATAGTATTTAAAAAAAATACTTATTCAATATACTACCTAAAACTTATTCGAAAATCCCTACAAATGCCTCAAAATTACCTTAGTAAATGACCCGAAAAATACCTACAGAATGTTTCCACAACCAGGGGGTCATGAACAGAATGTATGTACATATGATAATTTTATGTGATGTACCAAAATAAAGAGTAGCATGCTATCAAAATCCAGGCCCTGCGTATGACATTATTTATATCAATGTGAGTAGGTTGGAGGAGAGTCTGGGCCAGGTCTTTGTAGCTATTTGAGTTATACATATACACTAATTTCACTAATGGAATAAGGATGAGGAAGGTGAAATTTTACAGAACATTTACCCCTTTTCGTGGATGAAAAACAGCAATTATTTTAGGGAAAAAAAGACACCCCTGGTACATCTGGCTAGGATTTTAATACTGATTGACAACTTCTACATCACCAGGAAAGCAAACTAGACAAACGTTACAAATTGACCGGTTAGCTTTTTTTACAGGACCTGTGAGCTGTTACCATAGTAAAAATTATACTCTTATTTGGCGGTGATTCCAGTGAACCAATTAGACCTCTACTGGTTATACACTTTATATAAAAATAATTATGTTTAACAAAATATAGATTTATTAATTAAAACAGATATAACCAAAATTAAGAATTTACAATAATATTGAAAGTAATACATTTGAAGTTTGATTCAAAAAGTTAGGCTTGAAAATAGTGAAGTATTGACAGTGGCTACACAGGGCAGTGCAATCACCAGGCCACAGGTAGAAGTATTTCTAAAAAGGGAGAACAATTATATAATTACTAACAAAGATAGTGAACAAGATATGCATGTAACTTTGAACAGTTTTGCTTGGTTGGGCTTTCATAATGATATCCATTAAACGTTTAGGATAATCAGGAAGATCTGTTTTTTAACAGCAGTAGATGGCTATGAAACAGGTGTCAACAATAGGGTACTATGGCCGGTCATATTCCCCTTTGGTACTGCCAGAGCCTTCAATAGTACATAAAGTTCTAATAGCAAGTACATTGAGAGCAACTCAAACAATAGGAGTCAATTAAAAGGCAAAAGAAAAAGGGTATTATTTGCGCGGACCCCACTATGACTCTAGTGCAGTTCCCTGGGTTGCGCACCCAAACTAATACAGTACGTGAAGCGTAACTACTTGACCAACCCAAAATATTGATATCAATTAACTGAACTGTAGTAAGGAAAAGTAAACAGACAACCTGATGGTAGCCATCCATAAACTGAACTGATGCTCACGACGTACAAGGTGTCATGATAAAACTTTGACTCAAAAAGATTAATGGAACTTGTGGAAGTTCTTATAAGTCAAAAACTAAGAGATTATAATTTTCTAAGCCAGAGGATCATAATGTAAAGACATTATTATAAGGACACATAAAAAGTGGCCAGGACTTGACTTACTAAGTCACTAGAACCGGACTTGTCCTTCGGACTACAAGACACAATATTTAAAGAATCAACTGAAAGATCCTTCATCTTGAAATTAACCAAAACTTTACTGGATTAACTATCCATTTGACATCATTTTAAAACAAAATAAGCTTCTTCAGAGAAAATATTAAATTTAAATCTAGAACTACATTATTTAGTTTTTTAAACAACAAACTAGACCCCAAGTCTTAAGGACTTGACGACGGTAGCAGGATACTTAAATACCCTAGGTATGACGTCCTAGCCAGCGAGGTGGTGGATCTGACGACCCAAACCCCATGGTTGTCGTTAAAGTGGTGGATCTGACGACCCAAGCTCGATGGATGTCGCTCTTCTTCTTTACAGATGGTGCAGAGTTTCCTCCTTCGATGCTCGGCGCTGTAGAACGGGTCTGTACCTTGAAACTGTGAGCCCGTCTTTATATAGTCTCAACCTAATAAGAAAGTAATAAAGTAGAGAGAGTGATAAATTCAGAAATGTAGACAAGGAGAAGGACGGACGAAGGCTGGGAGAAAAGATAAAAAGCAATTAACAAAAGAAAACCACTTGCGGGGAAAAAGGGA
>CABFOV010005963.1:4779-38241 GCA_902141375.1 Timema poppense | reverse complement strand
AGGGAGTAAAGCCTCGAAAAGGAGTGCAACAACTTTAACCTAGGGGCTGGGGATCTGTTCTCTCCTTCTCTGTGAACTAGGTCCACTAAATGTCATGGTCAACTCCATGATTTTAAATAAACAATTGAAAATGTTGACAATTTTCTTTGTCATCAGTAGACTATTTTTTTTACTTTTTAATTGTAATCAAAATATTAAATTATAATTTTTAAGTGTAATTACCTATCATATTACAAAAATTAATTATATTGTTGCAATCTAAATAGTGATAAAAAGTTATGAGAAAGATACAAAATCATTAAACCATTTACTATTACATTGACGGTCCAAGAAATTAGATTATTTTTCTGGATTGAGACCGGGTTATTTATATATTTATTTTCATACGTTACAGATTTCAGCTCATGGTTGGTCTTAAAATTTGAGAGTTGTTTGTTTATTTTTATCACCGCCTCTCACTACCTGTTCAGGTTATACGCGTATACGATCACTGATCTAACCGGGTAAGGATGAGAAAGGAAGCATTTTAGAGGTATTCTACTCGCGTGGAAGGAGAATGGGAAACAATTTAGAGGAAAACACCCTCGATAGACCAGACTGGGAGTTCTAGACCCAATCTCCCCGTCATAAGCAGGCCAGTCCTAACACGAGAATGACGCCTTAGAGCAGGCATATCAATCTTGTGACCCGCGGGCCTGATAGGTCCTTTTATATATTGAAGGAATACACCATTTTAAATTATGACATTTCGGAATTGGTCATTATTTGGTTAAATCTATCAAATGAATTTGGTGTATCACATTTTACTCTTTATTCAGTAGAGGTGGATTCTCAAAAATCTTGCCAATATGTGCAATGTTTGCCAGCATATATTACGTGTGTTTTAGATATGAAAAGGCTCGAGGAGTTACTTTTGTCATCCATTTTGAACGTGACTTCAACATGAGAGCTAAAGTCACTCACACACTTGCTGCAAATATAAAATTTCAAATGTTTGTTAGAAAAATATAGGATAAGTCTTAACATTGTACGCAATATTAACTGTCGTTTATAATGTGGTTTTTCGGATGGTTTGTTGTTAGTTGTTGTTGTTGTTTTGTTGTCAAGCTGTTGAGTCTCTTGTAAGGATCTTCTTCGGGAGCCCGGCGTGATGATGACAAGGGTCAGGTTTTAATTTTATTTATATGTGACTGCAGTTAATGAAGACATTTGTTTTTATTCGATTATAAAAACATTTGGCACAGAATTACTTTATTTGTACCCACGAAAGCTTAAAGTAGATAGATTAGCGCGTCGTAGACCGTTTTACTACCAGTTTTAAGATCGAGAGAAAAATGAGAACTTAATGTATCGCAGACCGTTCTACGGTAAGATTGAAAGTCGAGTGAAATTTAGAGAGATAAATAATTCGCGGACCATTCCTACAGTAAGGTTGTGGACCGAATTAATAAAGGAGCCTTCTTTTTTGGTGTATGTTCCAAAAAATATTTTTAGAAGCTTCTTTCTCTTCCTTTTATTTCGCCATGTTTACATCATGCTTCGATCGGTTTCCAGAAAGGAGAGAGAGACAGAGAGTTTTCTCGGAGTTGTTATGTTTCACAAGTATTCGTAAGAGGTGGGGGGACAGTGAACAAAAGAAACATTTTGAAAGACGATAGAAAGTTGTTGTAAACAACATAAAAATTGAATAAATGATCACTCAGGTATGTGGGAGGATTATCTAACACATGAATTGATTTTAATATTCTGAAATTATTCAGTAATTTGAAATTATATAAAGTTCAAGAACTTTTGATATTTATTAATAAGAGATGAAAAATCTATTTCATTATAAGTTTTTGTTATAATAATGATATTTTGAATTGAGATTTTTCGTTTAAGATGACGACAATATTGAACTTTCAGAAATGTGACACCCTCAATATTTTCAACGTTCAATGTGACCCTTATAGTCAAATGAGATTGACACGCCTGTTTTAGACCATTCGGCCATTGAAGTGGGTAATTTGATTAAGTTAATACTATGCGAGATATTTCATGGGGTAGAGTAGTAAAAATATGGAAGCCTTTTGTTTAAAACTTTTAAACAGAAACAGTTTTAAACAATCGTAGGGTAAAGTGGGGCCTATCTAAGTTATTATTTATGTCCTTTTTCCTATTTACAGTATAATATCAAAATGTAGCCTATACATTCGACTCATATTCACTGCGTTATATTATAGTTGTATGTTATATGTTGTAAGATGTTATTAAAATGATAGTCGACCTTGGTGGTCTTTGAGTAAAGTGCTCACATCAAGACCCGATGTTCGTGGGTTCAAAACCCAGCCTGGGTCAACAGATATTTCTTGAGTGTATAAAAGTCTGTAGCACAACTTCTTTCGGAGGAGTAGTAAAGCCGTCGGTACCATGTCTATTTAGGCTGGAAGATGTGTGAAAATACCTTTCCAGGCAAAATTGGTAGACTCATAGAAATTCTCGTGCGCTGATATAATCAGTCGGTCCAAAAAATCCCGTTAAATATTTCAAATAAACAAAAAAAAAATGTTAAAATGATTTAAGATCTTGAGGCCAAGGTTGTGGGCTAAATGCCCCGCTGGTCCTCCAACAGAGCTGTGGGGAGACACATGGTGTAACTGGGTCTTTAACCACGTCCCTTTAGCTTAGTTCAGGAAGTGTAAAAGGGGGTTACATCCTGATAGAGCCTCTGTCAGTGATATATGACATTCCAGCAACGGGGCCATAAAACCTTGAGAGGTATCCATCCGAGAGCCCCACCCACCTCTTCTTTCCTTGGTCCGGCGTTAGAGAGCGAGGGGGGAGCAAAGGGGGTGTAAGGGACTAACACACAACATAATGTACAACAATAATTATGGTGGACAATCGCTCACCAGACACCCACCAACCAAAACAACCAGACACACACCGAACAATTATTTCTCATCACCTTGCGTGACCACATACTTGAGACATTTTCTTTATTATTTTATGATACCCTACACTTCCAAATGAAGGTTTAGTTAGTGTCAAATAAAAACTGGTTTTTAAAAAGGACCTATTTGGCAGCCCTAACCTTAGTACAGGGGTGGTATTTGACACAAACTTGTAAAAACTGTGTTTTATATTATCTACCCAGGATTATTTTTTTTAGCACTGCGTCTCATTACTTGTTCAGCCTATACGTATACGTACCAATTACGCTAACGTTTTAGGAATGGGTAAGGTTGGATTATGAGGAAATGTGCCCGCATAGGTGTGGAGAAAGAGTGGAAAACCGTTTACCACCCTCAGTACATCCGAACGATATTCGATTCGAAATTTTCCCTTCGTGAAAGTCGTAAACCTCCCTGGGCTATGTTGGATCTCTCTTGAAGGGGGGTCCACGTATACGTTTAAAATATTTATGCTATAGTGTTTTGTTTTTACTTTTACTACAGTTTTATGATACATATATTATTTCATCAACCAAATACTAAGTCAATATTTTAATATTTACATTCAAGATGCAGCATATAAAACTTTATGATTATAGAATTAGCTCTGTCGAACATTTCAAATGCCATTATTTTCATACATTCAATATGGTATTGGAAAACAAAGGACATTTCTTGGAATGGCCCGAGTAGCCTAAGTGTAGTCCAAGAAAAGGAGGCAAACATTTTTTGCTATCACCTGTAATATCTTACTTGAGGAATCAACAAGAAGAAAGCCAATCATAAATAAAGAACAGTTTGTCAGATCATTGAGTGTATAGCATATTCAGGTAGGCTTACTACACTTCTCCCGTCCATTTTTTCAACACACTTACTCAAAACATTATTTTATAACTATGAAAAGTTTGAAATAGTACATAGTGTGTTAGAAGAAGGGAATCAGTGGTAAGATATTAATGGCCTGTAGTTAATATAGGCTAATATTAATGTTGTTTACATAAAAATATGTCGATCTGAGAAAACTTAAATATACGCTTGACATCTGATTAGTAAAGGGACCACCAACAGAAAATATTTCCTACGAGACATAAAAAAAATAGCTGAGATTTATTTGATTTTTGTTATTTCCCCGCATTTCACTACCTATTCGGGTATACGTATACGTAGGCTACTAATTACGCTACTGTTGTAAGAATAATATAGTTAGACTGTAGAGGAAGTGTAAACGTATATGCGTGGGGTAGAGTGGAAAACCATTTATGAAAAAAAAAACTAACTACACTTGGCTGAGATTTAAACCCCGACGTCCCCGGAAAATTATACTTCATGACTTTTATCATGTGCTCATCGCCGCAGATAATAATAATAATAATATCAATTCGGGTAATATTAACAACATTATATTCGCTTATCTACCTATTTACACCAATGTGGCAAGGATCGGTCAGCTTTTATTGGAAATGTACCCAAATCTTTTTGGAAACCATTTAAGAAAGATTACCCTCAATTCACCCGATTGGGATTTAAACCCCAATCTTCCCTTCATTGCTAATCCAGTATAATGTGAGAAGGGCTTGCTACCCCATGCAACCATCGATGCGCATTTGACTATTAGCATATAGGCCCTATACATATATGAATGTAGTGAATTCAAAGACCATTAATATTCGCTTTGTAAACATTACACATAATTTCCTTATCGAGACATAAATTAAAGTCCACAGGATTAACCATTTGATGGAAAACTAATTGATAGCATCGTAGTTATTTTTAGTGGCAAGCTTGAATATAAATATATTCAGAGGTGGATCCAGATCATTTTCATAGGGGGGTCATAATTATAATTAACATAATAAATTAAAATGTTAGATTTCTGTTTAAAGCCACTTAATAATTTCTCAATTTTTCATTCATATTTGATCGTATGCATGATTTAAACCGTTTTCATCCTCTACAATTTTTTAAAATCAGATAGTTTTTATAAACTAGTTGGAGTGTCACTCCTTCAAAAAATTTGAAAAAATCGTTTACTCTAGAAGCTATGAAGAGTCTTTGCATTGATTTTTTAAATTAGATTATTTTATAAACTATAAGCCCCTATTTAAAGTGTTCCTCACCTGGAAATTTTTGAAATTTGGATGCCCCTCGAAGCTATTTAGAGTGATCCTCACCTTAAGTTCTTAGAATAGTTCGATACCTCTAGAAGATAATCTTTGAAGTGGTCTTCCGCTGACCAAATTTTGAAATTTGAATTATTTCCGAAATTGGCTATTTGGGGTGGTCCTCACCTGAAAATTCTTCAAAATGACTTGCATCTAGAAGCTATTTGGAGTTGCCCTCCCCTAGACATTTATGAAATTTGGATGACCTTTGAAGATATTTAGAGATTTCTTCCTCTGACTTGTTCTGCCAGTTAGATGCCTCTAGTCTAGTAGTTATTTAAAGTGATCTTCTCCGGAAAATATTTGATAATAGAAAACATCTAGAGTCCACACATTCTCTATATTGGTGTTCGTGATTGAACTGCTCTCATGCGATTATTAATCTTCTTTGATGAGTGGTAGTTTACCGTCTCTATGCGGACCAATGTTCGTTACTCGCTATGCACGACAAATATTCGTACATTAAAACAAATAATATTTGTTCCACATTTTCATGGGTCATATCGAAAATTGAATAAACGGGGACGAATAACGCACATGTGGACTCGGCTTTAAGAGGCGTCTGCGCGTAAAAAGACAAAAAAATTGTATAATTTATCTGTGTTGTATTTTTCTTTCTAAAATTTGAAATTTAATTTTGTTTTTTGTATTAATTTTCTAACTTTCACAGGGGGGGGTCAACTGACCCTTTGACCCCCCCTTGAATCCGCGCCTACCTATATTTAGACTGCCAGCTAATAGCACAATCATGGTTTATTAGTGGTAAGGCTTTGAATATATTTATATATACACTGCCAGCTAATAGCAGAGCCTTGGTTTAATAGTGGTAAAGCTTTGAATATACTTATATATAGACTGCCAGCTAATAGCACAGTCATGGTTTATTAGTGGTAAAGCTTTGAATATATTTATATATAGACTGCCAGCTAATAGCACAGTCATGGTTTATTAATGGTAAAGCTTTGAATATATTTATATATACACTGCCAGCTAATAGCACAGTCATGGTTTATTAGTGGTAAAGCTTTGAATATATTTATATATACACTGCCAGCTAATAGCACAGTCATGGTTTATTAATGGTAAAGCTTTGAATATATTTATATATAGACTGCCAGCTAATAGCACAGTCATGGTTTATTAATGGTAAAGCTTTGAATATATTTATATATACACTGCCAGCTAATAGCACAGTCATGGTTTATTAGTGGTAAAGCTTTGAATATATTTATATATACACTGCCAGCTAATAGCACAGTCATGGTTTATTAATGGTAAAGCTTTGAATATATTTATATATAGACTGCCAGCTAATAGCACAGTCATGGTTTATTAGTGGTAAAGCTTTGAATATATTTATATATACACTGCCAGCTAATAGCACAGTCATGGTTTATTAGTGGTAAAGCTTTGAATATATTTATATATACACTGCCAGCTAATAGCACAGTCATGGTTTATTAATGGTAAAGCTTTGAATATATTTATATATAGACTGCCAGCTAATAGCACAGTCATGGTTTATTAGTGGTAAAGCTTTGAATATATTTATATATACACTGCCAGCTAATAGCACAGTCATGGTTTATTAGTGGTAAAGCTTTGAATATATTTATATATACACTGCCAGCTAATAGCACAGTCATGGTTTATTAATGGTAAAGCTTTGAATATATTTATATATAGACTGCCAGCTAATAGCACAGTCATGGTTTATTAGTGGTAAAGCTTTGAATATATTTATATATAGACTGCCAGCTAATAGCACAGTCATGGTTTATTAATGGTAAAGCTTTGAATATATTTATATATACACTGCCAGCTAATAGCACAGTCCTGGTTTATTAGTGGTAAAGCTTTGAATATATTTATATATAGACTGCAAGTTAATAGCACATTCGTGGTTAATTAGTGGTAAGCCTTGAATATATTTATATATACACTGCCAGCTAATAGCACAGTCGTGGTTAATTAATGGTTAAGCCTTGAATATATTTATATATAGGCTGCACAGTCATGGTTTATTAGTGTTAAGGTTTTAATCTCACTAAAAACACTAGAAATGTAAAAGGTTTCGACAAATGCACTCACAATATATTCCACTCCAAACAACACTAACTAAAAATTCATACTTCATAGCAACCCTTTATCAAAAAAAATTGCACCAAAAACCTATATTTATTAAAAAAAAACTATTTACAAATGACATGTTGATATCAAATGTATGCAAAATATTTTACAAATACAAAATAAATTAAATGAAAAAGTATTCACATGCACAAAGTCCTACGTATAATATAATAACTAACCCGGAACACCAACAAAAAAAAACTACGCACTTGATAAAAAAATACATTATATACCAAATAAAATTATGGTTGTGGTTGTATTTTAATCTTAAACTGAAAACTTTACAAAACAACTAGCTTATATCACCCACCTTGGTGGCCGCGAGGTCTTACGTGCTAGTCTCGTGTTAGACTAAATGGGAAGATCGGGGTTCGATCTCAATCGGGTAAGCTGAGGATGTTTATTTATAAATGGTTTTCTTCTCTACCTCCACTCAAATAAGGGCGTACGTCCTCTAACTTAAACCTTCCTAATCCCTAACACATTAGTGTAATTTAAGTGTAATTAGTATGAATAGATAGTAATACGCGTTACTAAAAAAATAAGATTACAATAAATCATGACAAGTATAATACCTTATGCCAACGAAAACAATATTTTTATATTCAACGTAACTACCAAAATATTAATTTTGCTTGTAACTTGAAACTTGTATACTGTATAATCTACCTATATACTTTCTTACCCTTATATATATATAGTGTTAAATAAAAACTATATGAAAACGATATCGATATTTTTGTCAATTTCTAGTGAACCCCCATATAAAAATGAGCTTTCCTTACCCTTAAATAAAAATAATAATATTCAGATATATCGCTATAAGAGTTACCTAAGAACCAGACTCAAACAATCACACAAAGGGTGGTTGGTGTATGTATATACATATTCGATATTCAAAAAACAGCCAGTCCCCATTCAATCTTAATTTCTTTTATTCGTATCCTGGCAGATTGATTGACTCCAGAGATGATACTTGAAATACGGGCCTAAGAATATAATCAGGAATCCTTCATAAAGTGAGTAAATTGTGTCCATAGCAATTTGATCGTTTTCAATTATTTAATTAATATCAATGCAATAACATCGGAATAGCTTCTGTCACAGTTCTTAACGACTACACAAAGTCGAGTGGAGATTTGTGGAAAATACATTGAATAGGGGAAAGATATATTGAAGGAAGGGACAGTAAAACATAGAAGGGAGAAAATAGAAAGATAGGGATAAAGAAAGAAAGGGCGATTAGTAGAACTGAATATAATGTGGAAATATTTTTAAATTACTTAATATCAAATTATTTATTTAACATTTGTAAATTGTAATCTAGCCTTTGAGCTTTTAGGGTAATGCAAGAGAGTAGTGAAGGGCTGGTACTAAATGGTCAATGCAGCTATTTAGGACATACACATGATTTAGCTTTACCGGACAATATTAAAGAAGCTGTTGCAAGAAATGCAGAATTTTTTTAGAGGCTAGTAAGGAAATAGGTTTAGAAGGGAACGCTGAAAGCACTAAGTATATGATCACACAGAGAACACAAATCGGGGACGATAATTTAAAGATTACTGCGAATAACAAATCACTTGACAGGGTTCATGAGTTTAAATATTTAGAAACAATTTTAACTAGCACTAATTATATTATATTGAAAAATAAGAAAAGAAAACAGTCGGGAAATGCATGTTATTACTCCGCCAGTAAGTTGCTATCTTTCTTGCTTTCAAGGAATGTAGAACTCAGAATATACTAATCAATAATTTTACCGATTGCTCTTTTTGGGTGGGAAACGTGGTCTCCTTCCTACCTTACAAGACGAAAACAAGGTTTTTAATAATATATTAGCTCCAAAAAAGATATGAAGCTAATGGAGACCGGAGGATATTACAAAATGATGAATTACATATCCTGTACCCATCATAAGATACTGTTGGGATAATCAAATCTCGTAAATTAGGGTGGGTGTATATGCAGCGGAAATGGGAGAATCTAGAACCGTTTTCAGGGTACTGACTGGTAAACCTAATGGAAAGAGAACATTAGGAATACCTATACGCATATGGGAGGATTAGAATATTAGAATGGACCTGAAAGAGATAGAATGTAATGAGGTGGACTGGAGAAAACTATTACAAGATAGGGATAGGTGTTGTACTTTCGTAAGTGTGGCAATGAACTTTAGAGTTTCAAAATTTCATAGAATAAGTAAGTAATTAAGAATAATATTTGATGTCCGTGTTCTATGTAATCCTGTGTACTTCCTTATTGTATTCATGTTACTATAAAGAAGGTTGAGTAAAGAACCCTTCCCATTTCTTGTAGGATATTGAAAGGAATAGTTCCCCAAATTTCACTGCCCCTTCAAGAGTACCGATCGGTTCCGCTACATCTTCACACTTTGTTTTAAAGACGTAAGGCTGCCACCCCGGTACTTACAACTAGAACCACGCTTCGTAGACATGGCACGGACCATATAATAAAGAGTACTTTAAGTTAATGTTGAGACATTACGGTTTTCTTTCTTGAGCCTGGCTTTTAAAATTAAGTGTTTGTCTTCGTGAGGTTTTTTTTTAACGCTCGTTAATGTGTATGGTGGTGAGTAAAAGTAAATGGTTTCACTTCTGGGATAAATTCCAAATCAGTAATGTGACAATCTTGGTTTCATCACGCGGGAACGCCGTGCTGTTATTAGGAGCTGATCATAGTGTTCGTAGTAACGTCCACCAAAACCTGTGACCAATGCTCAGTAACGAGATAAAACAAGATTTAATCGAAAAATATGGGATTCCATCCGAGTTTAAGGCTTTTCTTACATATTTTGTAAATCAGAAGGTATATTGACTTATTCTTGAACATGAAATATTTATAAATATATATATATATAATCGTTCCACTACGTCCTATTAATTGTCCAGAATATACGCATTGTAATAACGTTTATAGGATAGTAATTATAAAGGCTAAGTGTAGAGGACATATACCAGCATCCACTTGGAGGGAGATTGGGATACAATTTAGGACAAGCCACCCAGCCAACATTTACCTCCCCTTCACCAGCAAACCAGATTGTATGAATCTGATAAATATTCCCACGTGCTCACATATCATGTAGATATCGTAAAAATTGATTTATCATAAACACAAATTATTATCTTTACCAGTAAAATAGGTTTACGTTGCACCGCACAAATTTCTCGCTCTTTTTCCTAAAAATGAGGATATCCTTAAAGTTTGTAAAATACATTAATGATAATTTATTTCGTATCTCAAATAGTTACGGAAGTATAATAAAAATAGGAAACTTCCGCCTATGTAAAGTGCCCTCAAAGTGATTTCCATGGGAAATTGAGAATCGTCCTTTTGTTTGGAATTTTAAACAGCTTCTAGTTTAATTAAAATGATTTGAACCGATTTTGAGAAAATTGATGTTTTCTTATTCCGACCTTTGGTAAACTAACCTTAATTTTAGGGTTATAAGAATAATTACAAATATTCTTCTGAGGAACAATATGAAAACTAGATACCCAGTTTTAGCCTCATCGGTAAAATGGTTTCGGCTCTAATCCCTGTAACAGACAGACAAACGGCACTTCCAAAAATAGTTTTTCGGGTCTAGGTCATTAAACGATTGGTTTTTTTTAATATCACAATACTTTCTCTACCCGAGGGGTGCGAGAAAGTAAAAAGAGAGAGTCTTACTAAGAATAAAAAGAACGTATTCAAATTTAAAAAGATAAACTTAAATTTTATTTGTAATGAGGAATTTTTAATGGGTCAGTGACTTTGTACATTTACTGTTTATCTTTTTTTTTGTATAGGTATGAGTAATTTTTTACTTTTTAAATGAAAATATTCGTTTTTCGTCAGTGTTTGAGGCCCTACTAAAGGTACACACAGCCTTAACATGTACTCATCCTTTATCGAACTGGAAAAGATATAGCGTTCTTACAGGAACCTAGGAATTTCACCTTAATTATTGATATTATATACTCTTTACTCATTCTTTTCTGACAATGTACTAAAGTACTCTAAGCCATATTGATAGTTTACGAGATGACTTATTATATTAATCATTTTACGTTCTAAAACATCCACCAACCACAATAAATAATATAAACCACTTGTCCAAGGAATTTTGTTAGCTTATCAAAACATCGTTTGAAATCATGCTTCACGGTGTGGTTAAGGATCCAAACATGCATACATAAAAATGTGAAACAGGATTCTTATCGCACCTAAAAACATGACTTTACCTTTCCGATCGGCCTACCTCAATACAGGTAAAACACAATCGCTCTGAAAGTTGTTTGACCATCTTTGAATAAATCCAATCGGATGAACATTTTACAATCACATCGTAAATCATACGTGTGTCCACTTTGTTAGGCGGGATAAAATATGGTCACAGAGTAAAAAGCCGTGAGGCAAAACAAGAGATATAAAATACTTTATATTTTGAATTTTATGGGGAAATAATAGTCAGGTGTCAGACTTCTTTCGCTAAAATGAAAAAAATATGAGTGAGATAAAATTCATCTGTTTCATCTCATGCATGTCTTGAATTATTGCTGCCTATTTGTGGACTGAACGCATTGTCCTGTTGGCCCACCCAAAATACACATAAAATATTTAAGTGCCGACAAGTAATGACATTTCTGAATAAAATGGCAAATGATGGGTGTTTCCATCTTAAAATAACCTGTCTCATTGGAAAAAGTTCCATTTTATTATTTGACACTTAATAAATAACGTTAGAATAACTTTCAAAATAAAATAAAAACACTCTAGTTGTGTTTATTTTAATATTACATAGGCATATAAATATGTTAAAAAATATCAACTTCAAATTCAAGTAATTGGTATAATTTGGGGGTATTAATTTTCCTTTATAACACAATTATATGGTATAATTAAATCTCCTTAGCTATTATTTGATTCCCTTTTTAAATAAGAAGGGAATAAAAAGATAACAAAGAAGATTTTATCCTTGCCAAATAAATATGAACACTATTAAAAACAGTTATATTGTTATTTAAGGATCTCAAAAAACCATGATTGCCATTCAAAAGTGGTAGTTAGTAAAAATGGTGGCGCATCAAATTTGGCGGATGTTGACTTTTGAAAAAAATCTCTACCTCTGGAAGTAAAATTCCTATTTTAACATTACTCTTTTTAAATGAACGCTTAAAATGTTCCCTATATTTAAGATTCTCTTGAGTTTTTCTATATGTGCCACCATTAAATTGGTAAAAAAATTGTAATTTAAAAAAAACAATAACTTTGTTTATCATGAATTAATCAAAATACTTGACATCTGAAAATAAATTTTTTGGATAAATATTTTAGCCTAAACTTTTAATTGATATAGCTTTGTCTTGGCCTTGAAATGGCTTCAAAACGAATCAACTTAAGTAGACTGTACAGCGTGTATATTCTGTTTCTTAATGTTTCTTAATTTCGGAAATTCGTGTTCACCATAAATGTTTAGGAAAGTTTAAACATTCCCAACGATCTCACTTAAATGTGACCCTTAGCAGACAATACAACCCATAAAATCAGAGTGTTAGTTCATGGACTGTATGCAACATAATGATTAGGAATAATGTTGCTGTTCAAGCCAACACCATTTCATAATTTTCATGTGTAAATAAACATACTACAAAAAATGTCAACTGTTCATTAAATTCTGAGGAAGTCAGTCCAGGCTAAGTCACAGCTTGAACTGAAAAAAAATACTGGTTATGGATCAGGCTATCTTTGCAAAAACTGTAGACTGTAACTGTAAGCTGCCACCAAGAAACATTCAGTGACGTATTTATAATGATATGTGGATTTAATAACATATGCAACCTACTTTCTATCCTAGGTAAGCTTTCCATTGATGTTAGACTTAGATTGAGACTGTTATTATTATTATTATTATTATTATTAGCACCGCGTCTTACTACCCGATCGGGTTATACGCACTTACGCTAATGTGTAATGGTAGGGTGATTGCGAGATGAAATGGAGGACCTACAGTTTAACGTGGAATCCGAACCACGGTGGAGGCCTGGCATTCCCCACATTCACAAGATGTCTTGTCAGAGGGGAAGGAAGGGTTTGATAATCATAATTGAGACTGTTGATGAGCTTATACAACATTTATATGACATTGTAACATGCAATTGAAACATTCAACAATGCAATAAAAGATCCCGCCATAAAAAATGTAATGGATATATTTGATGGATATTAATTTAATATTACTTAAGAAATGACACTAGAACTTTCTCATCATTCTGGATTACATATATAGATATAGTAGATATATTGCTTGGCTTAATCCGAAGTAACCGAGAAAGAAACTGGCTACTTTTCATGTCATATACTCAACAAATGAACAACTGTAGTTTCGCTTTGGGCAAAATTATCTATGCAGGAGTATTAGTTAACTTTGCAGAAATATGCAATTTTGAGAAAAATGAGGCTGAAAAAGTCCATACTTAAAAAATTGAGGGTCTTTAGTTCAATGAGGATTGAAAACCTCATTTTTTTTCTTATTCCTGTAGATCAAACATTGGAGGAGACAATCAACAGAGATTCATAAACTTCAGGAGGTACTAAAGAATTCAGTTAAAAAGCAGGCTGTTAAAAATACTATATAAGAGCTGAATGCTGTGCAGCAGCTCTAAGGCAGTTACGAGAAAATCTCCGTTTCTCAAGTCAAGCCACATTTTACCATGCTGTTCTGCAAAATCCACCTTTTTTTTTCATCAAAATAGTGTTTCAACTGCAGTCCAACAGTTGGAGAACGACTGGACTAATCCATTTTACCAAAGTCCTTGAAACAAAAGCAACTTACCAACACGAGGAGCGGTGCCACCTGGTGTACAGACATCTCTGTTAACAGTGAAGAAGAAAGGTGAGGATGGATATGAAACATTCAAAATAGATCGTTTTGAAAATGTAGAGGGTTTTTTAAACCCATAAAAGATCAACTTAAATTCTTTGAACCCTACTATAACATTGAAACCTATTCTAAGGAACAAAGAAGTAATCCTCAAGGTGGACTGTATACTGTATGCAAGTATGACACTTAGCATAAAACCTACATTTAAATATGTTATATGTTTTCAGCCACCCCTTGGGCGCTTTGCCTTGTATACTGGTCAACCCTGATGGGTCAATGAAAAAAACTACCAGGGCAGTATTTGGGAAACACTTGGAAAGCCTGATTTCACCTGAAGATGGAAATGGTCCTTCATCAGTCATTGTAATTGATGGAATAGCATTGATTTAAATTAAATTAGAATATTTGACAAACTATCAGATTTGATCCTTTATTATTGGCTATTACAGCAAGAGAATTGACCTTGTGTTTGATATTTACTACAAAAAAGCCAATACAATCTACATAAAATCTCATCAGAGGTCAAGAGGAAGGAATTTCTTTCAAGAACATTAAAAGTAGTGTTAAAATTGTCAGATGGAGACTTCTTTTGCAAAGCTCCGGTGGTAAGAATAATCTTACAAAATTCCTTGTTAAAATTTGGCAAGCAGAAAACAAAATGAAAAAGTTTGGGGATAGAACACTGTATGGTACTTGCTGTAACATGCCTCAAAATAACCACGGAAAGGCTTGCATCTTCCCAAGAAGGAAGTAGATACTAGGATAATGCAACATTTTGGGGATGCAGATGTGGAATACTCAAATATTGTTTGTGTAACTGATGACATTGACCTTTTGATTCTAGCTCTTTATGTATTGTCGGGAATCAGCCGGGAGAGCAGCGTGTACATCAAACGCTGAACAAGTGGTCAGATCAGGTTAATAGACATTAAGAAACTTACATCTTCGGTTGGCTCTCGTGTTAAATCAGCATTACCTGGTTTACATGCATGGACAGGTTGCGATACAGCCAATGCTCTTAATAGGCAAGGAAAGATCAAAGCCCTGAAATTTCTGAAAACAAACGAGGATTTTGTTTCATTGTTTTCAAACCTTGGCTGGCCCATATACTAGATCCTCATCAGTGACCACTGAAATTGGTACTTGACAACCATTGATTTGAGTGTATTAATGCGTAAAACCGTGGAAAAACGATAAAAGAACATTTGTTTCTTAAACTTTAGACTTTACCAAGCTACGTATTAACAATACATAGCTATTTAATTATATTTTCTTTATACCCCAATATATCATAAAAGTTGTATTTGTTTAAATGTATCAATATTAAAACACATCTTTAAATTGGGCTCATTTTGTGATAATCTAAATGCTTTTCATACAACTTTACACCCCAGTTAAAAAACCGTATAATACACATGTATTTATATAAGTTTAATATTAAATTAATTTCATCCTAACGACCCATACTAAACATATTGTGGACATACTTCCGAACAATTCAAATTGTTTTTGATAATATTGTAATTGGTCCAAATAAGTATTCAGCGTAATCTTTACAAGAAAGTTTTCACAGTCGATTCATAAACCATCTAAAAACTTAAAGCAGCATAGCTCATCTAATACTAAGATAATCCTATGTCAGCACACTTTACAAATGAATGCATTAGACGCTAGCACACACACCACTAAGCTCATAGTTTCTACCAACATAAGTAGGACTAAGCTCAGTCTGTGCTCATATTGTATGCCAACACACACTATACCATGCCCATAGTATATACCAGCATACTTAACACAATCAAAATGATAGGATATATAACATTAAGCTCAAACATAGTGTATGATAACACAATTAACTTAGAACACTTTATAACATGCTACGGCAGATGATATTCATTTTCTATTTAATTTCATTACATATAATTTGAGACTGATTTTATAAATTGCGACATTTATCAGTATAAAACTATATTATTTATAAAATAGTGGAGAAATATATCACCTCTATGTTTAAAATAAGAATATTTTATAGTAATCTGATATTTTCTTAGGAAACTTCATTCTAGGTATTGTATTTAGAATGGGTAATTTTGTTTGTTGCTAAAATATTTTTTTGTATAGTTTTGTGCCGTGCTAAAACTACTTTTAGCCCAACACAAGAACAACTCATTAATACACTCCATATTTATTACTCTACACCTGGTTCTGTTATACAACCCGTCTATTCTGTTATTCACCCTATCTATCCTCTGTTAAAGTGGTACTGTGTTCGCGTGTCCCTTTAAATCAGATCGTGCCTACTTCGAGCGAAGACCCTCTCACCGAGGCCAGTGATCAACGTCAAACATCTGAGACTCGAAGATGGGCTACGCATGCGCATGGTCTCAACTCCCACTTCCTAGACGTGCCAGTCGTGTGAGACAAAATAACGTCACGTATTCAACTCTCACCAAGCACACACTCCTCTGAACTATTCGAGAGATTTATTCTACCTTCCCCTCCAGTATCTGCCATTTTCACTATATATGTTAAGAAATAAGAGAATTTATTTCATTCCTCTCCATTAGCTTGACGAACAACGTCAAACCAACCAGTCGGGGTTTCTCCGTCAACTTGCTAGAAGAAGCGCCCTAGACCTCATAGTCATGTTAGGGTAATGCCGGGATCACGATCAACTTAACGTTAACTTAACGTAACTTAACGTAATGTTCACATAAAGTTAACTTAGCTTATGTGTGATCACGATTCACTTAACTTAACGTAACAACTCGAGCCAAACATATGCATTCTCGAGTATTATCTGTGATTTGTACTAGTTGTACAGTGATGATCTGTGAATGTTTACAGTTTTCAATCAATACAATAAATATCTATTATTAAACTTTTTTGATAAATTTAGTTCCCTATTTTAGTTTAATTATCTTGTTTCAATGTCTGATCACTAGAACTTATACTAAAGAGTAAACATTGGTCATAATACCAACAAATGAATTACTAAATAGTCCTGTTGACGTCACTCACATAGTGGTTGGCTGGCTAGATCACGTGATACCCTTCAAGTAACGTAAAGTAAAGTAAAATACCTCCCAAGGCATATCTTACTTTAAGTTAACTACTAGTCAACGTTAAGTTAAGTGCATCGTGATCTCTTCCATTTAAACACACGAGGAGGTCCTCTACGTTAAGTTACGTTAAGATATCGTTAAGTTGATCGTGATCCCGGCATAACATAGGAATGGTGTCTCCAACTAGGACGAGAAACACTAAAATGTTATAATTAATATATTAATTTATAATATTGGCATATGGCCCAAGTGCCATCCTTTGGCACAAACTAACTAAATGGTTTGCTGCATGTAGGTTGGTTACATTATTATTCTTATTATTATTATTATTATTATTATTATTATTATTATTTTTATTACTATAATTATTATTATTAACTACTTTTTTATCTCGTAACTATTCATCAGTATATAACATTATTTAGCTATTATTGTTTATCTTATTTTCTCATGTAATTATTATATATTTGTATGGTACTTGTTTACTTTTCAGTGCTGGCCTGTTATAGGTCTTACGACTGTTGGCCAGCACTATAATAAAGGAAATTGAAATTGAATTATTATTATTATTACTGTCCTAGCCTAGCGATATTAGCATGGTCCACACAAATTGTTTCTATATTTAAGGTCCCAGTTGGGAATGAACTTAAATAGAGGTCCCTCGAGTTTATAGTTACCTGATATATTTTATTTTGAAACTATGTTCCTTTTGCGGGTACTTATGACCCTATTTGTTGTGTGGGTTAGCCTGTATAATATTTGAGGGGTTGCTTGCTGAATATTACCCTTTTAAGAATATCCTTACAATCAATAAGGGTAAATAAAATGGCTTCAGCACATTTATATAGTACTATATGTATTATTATGAATATTGTGTCAATTTTATTTAACTATAAACTCATCCCCCAAAAATTACTAAAGGCTGAGACCACCAAGAAGTGTTTGGATCAAATTTGATTCCCGCTATTATTATTGGGGTAGTTGCTCAAATGTTTAGTGACTATTACCAGTTTTTATCTATTATTGGTGTATTGAGTAAGATACAACGAAGGAAATCACTTTGACTTGCTCATAATATTATTTTCTTATGTATTTACTGCTTTTAAATGTTTTTGGTGTAAAATAAATTGTCCTATTATAATGTTTTGATTACTTAGCTGAGCTCCTTATTCCTGTTGCGACATTTCTTTTTATGATTTGATTTTACTGTTACGAGCCATTGTTGGTAAGTTCTTGAATATAATATATTAACCTCTCAGTCACCAAGGTTGGTGTACCAAAGTGATGGTTCCCCTGCACCCCTACTCCAAGTGCTGGTTCCGTTTCCTAAACAGTATACTATGTAGTATATTGTTATTATTATTATTTAAAGGTAGAAATCTATTCACATATATATTTAAAAGGGCACACTGTTGTAAAAATGCTCTCTTAAGACTTAAAATTAGCTCGCTGGTAGAACCATTTAACTGAGTACAATAAAAGGTTGTGATTGTGGAAAATCATTTTCGTTCTAAAAGAAGTTTCACATTAATTTAGTATTAGCTTACTGGATAGTGCATTCGTTCATTCATGAGAGCGTAAATTTAGAATAATAATAATGCATAGCACCGCGTCTTACTAACCGTTCGGGTTATACGCTTAAGAACTAATTAGGCTAATGGGTTAGGAATTGGGAAGGTTGAATATAGAGAGAGGGTGTAAAACTATTTATGAAAAAGTACCCCAGTTCACCCGAGCGAGATTATAACCTCGAGCTTCCCGTCCTCAGCAGTCTAGCTCAACACGAAATTAGCGCGTTAGCTAACTACTCCACAGAGGCGGGTAGCCGTAAATTAGTGCAATGTTATATTAATCAGACAAATGAGAAACATAACTTAGCGACAACACACTTCAGTGATTTAACGGCCTAAGACGTCACTATCGCAAGAGGCTGGACTGCCAATAATGCGGTGAGAGGGCTGGTGTTTGAATCCCGGTTGGGTAACTGAGAGGGATTATTCATAAACGGTTGTACACTCTTCCCACAGTTAAAATGTTAGTATACTTAATCTTAAGTTAACCTTTCTCATCCCTAACACATCATTGCAATTAATATATGCATACAACCCGAACAGGAAGTGACACGCGGTGAAGTAAATATTAGGTGGCAGTTTCGGTCCCCTTGTGATTAGACTTATCCCCAGCCTCTCAAGTGTGTTGGGTTGCCTGACACACAGGGTCACCAAGAAAATAATGGTGACGAGGTTACTAAATATGTTGCCAAACTAAGAACTTAAACAACTACTGTGGAACATATTATAAAATAATACATTTTATTTTTGATATTAGCTATTGTAGACTTTAACTTTTCATACATAATGTAACAATTATTTTAAATTGTTTCTGATAAGCTAGTTTGAGACTCTTGAAAACTGTACTATGGTCACTTATGTACTGATGTAAGTAGAATATAAGTTTCAAATCATAGTAGTAGTTAATAAAATATGATAATGTATGAAAGCATTTATCTCTGAGAGATAATAAATTTGTCTCTACGCATTTATAGGCGTATTATTTAGTAAATGAGATAGAACTGAATACATTGCCTGACAAGTTCTAAAAGAAGCGTGTATATGTTATTTGGTTATTTATCCTATAAATATTTAAGAATTGCAATGTAATTATAAATGATTTGGTGGTCTTGTCTGTGATTATGGAAGCTTATATCAGGGTGTGGGATCTCTATAGGTGTAGGGGGAAACAGTGTTAACTTCTCTGCCAAACGCATTAGCGCTACTGTCGAAGAAATACGATATTGTTTTCTTTAATTTTTTATATTTAATATCTCACTTGATTTGCATTCACCATTGTTTCTATAAATGCTTTAAAACTGTAAAAATTGAAATTAAAATACGCCATTATTGTGTTTATGAGTTGTTGTTTTTTTGCTTTAAAACCATGACAATTAAAATTTAAAATACGTTACTATAGCTTTACTGAGTTTGTTTTATTTAATATTATGTTTTAGAGCTTTTAAAATGTGTATTTACAAATCCACAATAATTAGAAATGCCATAAGCATAAGCTGGGTTAAGCTTTGTTTGAAAAATTTATATACATATCTTTGAACGTATTGTGAGTTTTTGGGATGCTCCTAAGACAAATAAGTCATAATAGTGGCATGAACCAATCATGTGTAATAATTTTTTTGAATACCTATAAAAAAAAATTAGAAGAATTGTAAGTTAACGTGAAATTATTACTCAAAATATATAAATAGGAGTATGTGAAACAAAATATTTAATGGCTAAATCTACATTAATCTACATTTACCTCACAAAGAAGTGTATACATCCTCATACCTCAGTTTCTCCCTCTTGTCACTGAGGATTAGTTTCCGAAATCTAAAATTAATGCTAATGTAATAATGTCTACAAGATATAACCAATTACAAGTGTACTCGGTACGATTTTGCACTTAATTACTTTTAACAGTTTTGCACTAAACTGATAGC
The DNA here is from genome assembly GCA_902141375.1 of Timema poppense. NCBI lineage: Eukaryota > Metazoa > Arthropoda > Insecta > Phasmatodea > Timematidae > Timema > Timema poppense. Next base: position 17,569 of record CABFOV010005963.1, on the reverse strand, counting down.
ATTAGTTCATCTTCCATCCACCTAGCGCTCAAATTCTTGTTCTATTCATACTACAGAGAGTTGCCATTTTATACAGTTATTATCTATAGTTTATATTAAATAATGACCAAATATAATATCAGGGATGTAGAACATTTCACTCATCCAAGTTTTGAATGTACGAGCATATAATGTAATTTCAAACCAACAAAAGGTTAAGAAAAATATTATTAAATATAGTCTAACAATAATACGCAAATAATTATTTACACATAATTTATGAACGTGTGGCACATTAACGTGAGATAAAAAAAAGTGTGATTGCTTACTCTCACATTAAAAAAATCACACTTCAAACAATGAAAATATTCTCTCACTCTCTACTTAGTTGTGACACTGGCTATACTCAAATGTTTATAGAAACCGATTATTCTCATCGTATCAAATGTGTTACACTTACAAACGAACATGTCATTTGTAAATATTTTAGTAGTGATAGCACAATCATATCCTATTAAATCAAAGCTACCTAACAACAAACGCTTGTGAAAGCAATACATGTGTCGACAATTAAATATTATCTCGGGGTTTTTTAATACAAAAAACTTATGAATAAATTTACCCTTATCATCCATCTTGGAAATAGGTTTATCTCAATTCCCAAAATTCCACGATCATGAGACTACTGGGTTGAGTTTAGGACAGTTACAACCTTGCATGGCCTATCCAGTTATTTTCTCAATCAGCCAATATCCCAATAGTCCAGACCTGGTAATGAACGTCAACACCTTAAAAAAAATACACAGGTAAAAAAAATCTCAATAATGTAAATATGTTGCCATGTGAATAAACCATGAACGAGGGTAAATATTTAATAAAGAAAAGATTCACTTGTTTGTCTTATATTTTCAGTAGTATTTAGATATTCTTAAGGCTAGGCATCCTTTGAAGCTTCACTGATATACTTAATTATGATTGACAAAAAAATATTCAATTTTAAATAAAAGGTAAATTATATGATAATAATATTATCTTCATTGATCACAAACAATTTACTTTGACATAAGAGAATATTTTTTTATGAAATTGGATTATAAAGTAAGATTTTTTTAACATATAAAAATAAATGGTGTCATAGATTAGTCAGTGAAACGTATGAATAAATGTTGTTAATATATGAACATTATTATATTTAACAATAATCTGAAGGATTTTATTTCAACAATATTTAAGTTTTAATCACCAGATAAAATAAATGGCACGATGTACTGCACAGACTTTTTCTCTCTTTAAAAAGAACTCGTAGCATTTGTGTAACGTAACAATATTCACTGTTACAGAAACACTCCACCAACTATCATAAATGAAATAATATACAATTTTACAGGAACATTAATAAAAAAAAGCAGCGCCTCTGTCCACCAAAGAACATAACAATCAATTTCATATTTCATAGAGCTCCATAAAAAATTACATGTTTTCTTATAGTTTAGAAACAATTAGTTTTATTAAAATACATTCCAAATTAAAATATTTTATTTTAATAGTACTACAATTTTACAATTATAAGTTATTTATTATTTTAAATACTCACAGAAATATGATCAAAATTGGAAATTTCTACTTCTCTAAAAGCCCTTAAAGTCATTTTATGGGAAAACTTGAATTTCCATTTTGTTTGTAATGTTAAACAATACCTGGTCACAGGATTTGTATAAAAATTGTTAAAATGTATTTTGAGAAAATCAAGTATTTATATTGGTCCTTCAGTAAACTACATTTAATTTTAAAATTAGATATCTAAATCCAAAAACTCCTTGGTGGAGCTTTATAAAAGCCCTAAACACTAAATTTTAGCCCAATAGGTAAAATTGTTTCGGCTCTAAGATTATATATATATATACCAGCAAATAAACAGACGGCATCATGAAAACCACTTTTTGGTTTCAACATCAAAATCTCAAGTTCAATTTTTTTTTACAATCACAATACTTCTTTCTCCGGGAGGTCGAGACAAAAAGTAAAGAGAGCATCACCTTCCACCAAAGAGCATAGATCAAATAACATAAACCGTTCCAGGACCATTAAGGAACATCCGTGTACACCAACTAACATAGCACTTAATTTCATTTTCTAAGACCTGAATAAAAATATATATTGGCTTAGAGCTGAGAAACTATTGTTTATATATAAATATGTTTCATACAAAATAGTTTTATATTTAATAGTACTCTTCAACATCTTTACAATGATGAGTTATTTATTATATCAAATAATTGCCTAGATATCAAAATTTGACATTTATGCATAATGTAAATTTCCTCCAAGTGATTTTCATGGAAATATCCAAATTGTCATTTTGTTTGTAATGTTATATAGTGTCAAGATACAAAATTTTACCAAAATTGTTAAATCTGCTTTTTAGAAATTTGATTTTTCTCTTTTATCCCTTCAATAGACTACTCTTAATTTTAGGTTTAGATAATTAATTTTAAAAACTCCTAAGAGAAACTTTATGAAAAAAACTAGATCATAATCTTTGCCCAATCAGTAAAATGGTTTTGGCTATAGTCTGAGATACAGACAGACGGACATATAGACAGACAGACGTTATCGCAAAAATCACTTTTTCATTAATAAAAATCTCAAGTTAGATTTTTTTTTACGATCACCATACTTCTCTCTACGAGGGATTAAGAGAAAGTAGAATTATATGTTTAAATAAAGGAACAAAAAACTAGTAAACTAGTATGTTGGAAATTTAAATATTACAAGTAATATTTTTAAGCATAATCTCATTAATTGTTGAAGGGTTGATTGAGATATTTTGATTCTTGTAGTTTTCATTTAACATAGGTTGGCTCACTGATGATTGTAGTTTCTGGTAGATGTAATTTAGATTAATTTTGATAATACCTACGGAAGTTGAAAATTTCATTTTATTAAAATAGCAGGAAAAATTCTGGTGAAATTTGGTTCTTATAATTTAGTAAAAAAAAAGTGTTGAAAAACTCCCACGTATTCATTCCTGTAATACCCTCGTACACTCCGTCGTGATTGAAAGGTAGCAACTTCTAATTCACTGAGCCCGCGAGGTATGATATTCCTCCACACATGACTGCAGAATAGTTTGCCTAGCTACGCCCGACACCTAAGTTATAGAAGGCCTTAAGTCGTTAAATTATTTCTTGACTGTTAGGAAGGAGTGATGGGGGATTGGTTATGTCTTTTAGCGATGCCCAAATGGTTTGATTTATTAAATTAATTTTACTTTATTGTTCTGAAAATGATAAAATCAATAATTAATATTTACATACTAAGTTAATTATGTTTGCTATCATTAACATACGGGCTGGTAATTTGTTTAGCTATTAAAAGTGTAACCACGTCAAACGTTATTTGGGTACTGTTACCCACATTGATTGGTTTTACATGGTAACATAAAGCAAGTCTTCCCTTTTCCAGAATCTTCATTACTGTTTATAGCCAATTATAAATTTATTAATGATTAATTATTATACTCCACACATGTAACTTAAATAACAGATTAACTCTAAAAGATTTTTACTTTATTTGTAAGAAGCTGAGTTTTTTAAAAAAACTTTGTAATTTAAGGGTCCCAGTCCTAATTTAAAATATTTTATGTTATTTCCGGTAGGACAAAAAATAAATATTGATAAAATCTCATCCATTGGACATATTTTAGTTATAAAAGTTAATTTATTTGTTTCTTCAAAGTTATTATGACTGTGTATAACTTTGTGGGAGCATAGTTCAATTCCATACTTTATTTAATGTTACCATAGCTGCTATAATATAACTATTAGTAAAATGCTTTAATAATTAATACTTTGATTAAGAAAAGGTGTGGTTTATTAAGATTTGCGTTGATTATTATCATTTTATAATACATTTAAAGTATAATGTTAACTGTGATTATTTTAGTCAAATCTGTTTTTTTATTAAATCAATTCTAGAAATCCAAGCAATAAAAGTGGCCATGTCGTAGGCAAGTAATAATACAATATCAGATTAGGGAGGTTTAAATGATAATTGAAAAGCAAGGATAGATATTGTTTCGTTTTACTAGCTTAAAACCACTTTACATAATATCTCTGCTTTTTTAAGGTTTGGAATATAGATATATTTAGGTAAAAATATATTATAATTCTGTTTTATATTTAAGAATATCTGTCTATAGCCAAGGATACCTGGAATTTCACAACGTATTGCGGTGCATTTGTTTCTATTCATCATGATGTCTCACAGGAGAGAATATCGCATACATACAGTCAGGGTTTGATTTGATTTTAAAGATACGGCCGGATTTATTTATCTCCTAAACCATTTAACCAATTGAGGTGTGGTTGTTACTTTTGTACTGGATCAATATACAGGCAGGCTTTAGAATTATTTGTGAATAATCAGGTGTTTCGGTGGGAGTCCCGGTGAAGGCCCAGCCGAATGTTTGTATACATTTATGGAACAACACAACTACTGTTGGGTAGTTTTTATTATTCGTTGGTGTATTTATACAGGCATTTTTTAGTATAGTAATTATAACTGGGTGTATTGGTGTAAGTCCCGGTGAAGTGCCAGCCGGATATTTGTCTATATCTATGAAACCACTTAACCGATTTAAATGTAATCTTCTTTGTAGAATATTTGTTCAAGCAAGCTTTAGCACGATTTAATCATGTTTTGTGTTGTGAGTTTCGGTGTAGGACCAGCCGGATATTTGTCAACAACTGATTCCCTAATTAATTCTATTTTGTAGGATATCAACCAGGAAAATTGTAGTATGATAGACCAAGGTTTGGGGTTCGAATCTCTGTTATTATTATTATTAGAACCGCGACTTACTACCCGTTCGCGTTATACGCACTTACGCTAATGTGTAATGGTAGGATGATTGCGAGATGAAATGGAGAACCTACAATTTAACGTGGAATCCGAACCACGGTGGAGGCCTGGCATTCCCCACATACACAAGATGTCTTGTCAGAGGTGAAGGAAGGGTTTGGTAATCAGATAAATCTGTGCTGGGACCGAGGATTGAACCCCGGCCGCCAGCACAGAAGTCTGACACCTTACCCCTAGACCACCAGGTCACCAACATTTTAACTGAAATAAAATGCTTCAATACAGACAATTTCATAGGAACCTTCCCTGGCATCGCAAATTTTTATTTTGGATGATTTTTGTCAATCAAAATTATAAATATTGGTCTTAAAGAATTAAAAAAAATAATATAAAACACAAAATTATATAAATACCAAATATTGCTATAACATTATTATAAGTTTTTATTTTGAAGTCAGAGTCGAACTCTGTAAATTTTTACCAACTCTTGACTCCACTCAAAATTGCTTCTGGTTCTAACTACATTTTCTCCTTTAATTTATGTTTCAGTTAAAACAATATTTGAAGTTAAATATGGAAGACTCCATGAAGAAATGTTTTGCGCAGATGAACAAACGCTGCATAGTCCGGCTCAAAAGATTGTCTTCCAGGGAGATTGAAGAACATACCAGATGGTAGGTCTATTGTGTCATTAGCTAGACTGTACGTAATGTGTTGTTAGTAGTAAGGATGTGGTATCTCATGGTGGTAACAGAAGGGGAAAACAGGGAAAACCTGGAAAAGTTTGGGAATTTTTGGATGACAGGGAAAACAGGGAAATGTCAGGGAATTTAACTAAAAATAAGGAAAAGTCAGGGAATAAAAAAATATAATTAATTTCTCAACCAAACTCTAAAACAAAAGTTAATAATACCTAAATAAAATAACATTTTAATTTTTTTAAATAACTGATAAAACCATTTATGTTTAGTAGATACATTTTTTTAAATATGAGATCAATAATAAAGAAAAAAAAAGTCATCATTCACCATCAAAACTGGAAAAACGTAGTCAGGGAAAATTTAAAAATGTAGCCTGGAAAAGTCAGGGAATTTTGTAAAATATGTTTTGTAACCACTCTGAATTTGTTACTGTTACTGTACTAGTATCGAAAGAAACACATCGATAACAGTAAGTATCGTATCAAAATGCACATACACTTTTATGCTTCGTCTGCATGGGACACTCTCAGGTTAACCGAGTTCAAGTCTGTTCACTGTAGGAATTGTTTTCTGAAAGGCCTTTTTCCTACCAGAAATCTACTATATAGTAGGATATTGATAGGAAAAAGGACCTTTCATAGAGTAATTCCTACCGTGAATGGAATATAAATATCTCTCTAAAAGCTTTGTTTGTGTTACCATCCTCATTGATAAAGGAAAGGGTAGTAAGAAAAGAACAGCTAAAATAAATTGAATGCTATAGTTTCAGAATATGAGTGGGAATTGAGAAATAGTGACCTGGTGGTCTAGGGGGGTAAGGTGTCAAGGCTTCTGTGCTGGAGGGGCCGGGGTTCAATCCTCGGTCCCGGCAAAGATTTATCTGATTACCAAACCCTTCCTTCACCTCTGACAAGACATCTTGTGAATGTGAGGAATGCCAGGCCTCCACCGTGGTTCGGATTCCACGTTAAACTGTAGGTCCTCCATTTCATCTCACAATCACCCTACCATTACACATTAGCGTAAGTGCGTATAAACCGAACGGGTAGTAAGACGCGGTGCTAATAATAATAATAATAATAATGTTTAAATTGTGGCATGACCGCAGTAGTTCTAGAAGCTTTGAACGTTTTGAATACCAAATGCGCCAAAGGCTCTGATAGGGATGCGTTAAATAAGTATCATAGTAATTATATTCAGAGGTGAAATATGTGCACGCTATGACGTAAAATATTTGTATAAAGGCATATAAACAAGGTATATAAATTAAGTTAAGTAATGTCATTCATAATACGAACATACATTATAAATGACATAGAACTCTTTATTTTACGCATACTCAAGTGAGGAGATTTTTTTTTTAGCTTATTCGGGTAAAAATGAATAAAGTATTTGGTTATCAAGAAACGTCTAGTGTTTGATAGGTGCTCGCGACATCGAGAATCCATGTATCAACCGGATTTGCAACATCTAAATGACCATTCATAAGCCACGCGTGGTCCATACAGGATTCCAACAAGACAGATGGAATCTAATGTATAAACTAAAGACTGACCTTTCACAGCCAAGGAAACAACTCCTAGGTGACACTACACAGTAAACACACTTTATATCTTATTATCTCACGACGTCAACAATAGGTTAACAACTTCTAAGTGGCATTGTACAGTCAACCAACTTTATAGCTTCTTACATCTTGTCTTCTACAGCAGATGAACAACTCCTAGGGAACACTGTAGTGTTAACCAGCTTTATAGCCGATAACAGCTCGGCTTGTACAGTAGGTGAACAACTTCTAGGTGGCACTCTACAGGAAACCAAATTTATAGCGTTTCACATATTGTAAAGTACTTTCCGCATTCGGGTACAATGTCTATGTGGTATTGTACAGTACATTAGATAAACAATTAATATAATCAATAAGGCAAATGATTAGTTATTATTATGGAAAATGGTTGTGCACTCAACCGCAAATACAAGCAATAACAAACTTGAACTATATTAAATCATCATCAAAATTAAATGGTCTATAGTTTTATTTGACTAGTACATAAACTATATATTAACTGGAAGTGAAATACGAGGAAAAATAATAACACCATCATAGGAGCAGCTTTAAACTATCTTACTTAAAAGGAAGTAAAGTATTTATATGTTTCAGAATGAGCATATTTAGGAAGAAATTAAGATTTATTGAATATTCGTCTTAATATATTTCTTAAGATAATTTACGAGGAATACATTCGTAATATAGATAGATTTGTCCTATACCTACAATAGAACAATTTAACACGAGTTTTAATCAGCAATAATTCCATCTCTTCATACAAGACTGACAGAACGTAGCAATATTGGACACGTGTAATGTGGATAGTGCGTGTGCAGGTGAGCTATCAGTTCACATAAATTATTCCACCTCTTTTTTTCAAGATATTGACAGAGTATAATACTATTTACTCCGTGTATTATATAATATGCCTAGCCAATTGAAGAACTAGGAAGAATTAAAAATTCCACAACATCAGACAGAACGTAGTAATGTTTGTTAAGTGTATTCTCGATTGTACCTAAGCAGTAAAGTGTTGTTTTGTGTAAACAATTCCACATCTCATTATATAACTGAGAAAGTAAGTAGTGACTTCAATGAGCAAAACTTTAAGTTTGTCACGCTCATCCGATGGCATCGAATCTCAATTTGTTCTACTCCAGTTTACCTGTTTTATAAGTTGTATATATAGCGTACATTACTACGGTTTAACCCCACGCATACTGTACTTTATGTTTAGTCTCTCAGGTGAATATACCAACAACATATTTTTATTATTTCCAAGAGGCATTCAAAATACGTCAACCACTTTATTAAAATATCGTGCGTACAGTTATATATAATTATAATATATTATTCATATTTTTTTTACTAAGAAAACTGTATTCATTATAAATGTGTTCTCTCTTTGTATATACGCACACGCTCAACTCATATTCCTACCCGTCCGGACTCTCCACAGATTAACACAAATAAGATAAGGATAAGGCTGGTATGAAATAGAGGCAACTCCCCCGCGTTTTTATTGATGAAAAGTGGGGAACTATTTAGGAACAAAACATCATCAGTACACCCGACAGGGGTATGAACCCCAACCTCCCCATCAGCAGCAAACCAGTCTATTACGATAGTGACGCCTTAGATCGTTCAAACACCGATGTGTGTAGACTACAGTATCCCCGTGGCTTCTTTGGTGCTGACTGACAGTTCACAGCTGACTTCTGGCAGTCTACATTTAGGTATACACCTAAATTTTGACTGTCAGAAGTGACAGCTGCTAAATAAATTTTTTTGCAGCTCATATGGTTCGGCGTAGGGATACATAATTTGGTCTGGTAACTTTTCAAGCCGTCAGCTGTGAGCTGTCACTCGGCACCAAAGAAGCCACGGGGCTACTGTATATTCATGTGACTCTAAATGGGTCATAAGCCAAGGGAGTTTGGGAGCCCCTGCTTTAGTTAGTTTAATCCTGATTAAATAATTTGATTTTATTATCCTGTTTCTATTCTATTAAATATAGTGTAAGATGTATGTTGGGCTATTTTGCATGATATAAGATAAAAATAAAGGTTATGGTAATTTTTTCCTGTGTGTGTTTGTTCAAACTTTTACTATTTACTATATCTTTTCCATCCGTAGCTATAATGTCTCAAATATCGGGGAGATCAAAATTCTACTCACATAAGCCTACTCTACAAACGCCGTTGTATTCATATCTGGGGATAAGATCTCTTGAATTTAGGTGCAGTTTATAAATTTAATCTTCGTTGTTGGATTATATAACGAATACTTTTCAACATACCAATAGCTGAGCCACTCCACCAATCACTTAGCCATTCCACCGGCCAAAAAACCACTCTACCAAACACTAAACCATTTCACAAATCATCAAACCACTCCACCAATTACTTAACCATTTTATCAGACACTAAACCATTCCACCGGCCATCACACCACTCTTCCAAACACTAAACCATTCCACCAGCCATCAAACCACTCTTCTAAACACTAAACCATTCCACCAATCATGAAACCACTCTACCAATCACTGAATCGGTTCACCAATCATTAAACTACAAAACCAATCATCGTAACTTTCTACCAATTACTGATAAATTAACCCATTCAGTATGACAGTCCACCAATAACTAAACCATGTCACCAATCCCAAAATCACAAATAACTAAACCATTTCACCAAACCTTTAGTTACTAAAACAATCTCTCCAATCACTAAATTATTATTCCAAACACTTAGCTACTAAACTAATCACTCTCTAGCTCCACCAATAATTTATCTGTTCGAATAATAGCTGACCCTCTTCTCCTTTAAGTTAAGTGCAAAAATGTGTTTATAAAATGTAAGGCGTTTCCTACCCAGCAGAATAAAACCTAGAAGTTAAGCTTGTCTTAACTAAAGACCCTGACCCCAGTATAGCAGGAAGTGACGTGATGAGACAAATGACGATCAGGCTTCCCTAGCACACAACCGGAACCTCTTCCAGCCATTACCATTACACGCCCAGACAAATCTCTTGCAAGAAAACGTTCCATGGAGCGACGTCTCTATAGTAATAGCGGCCACTCTCCCGCCTGAAGCGTCAGTGACATCGACAAAGCGAACCCATCAACTCCACAGACATCTTCAAATAAATCCTTGCTAAAGATAGTTCAATTTGCGGCGGCGTCTTCTTTTAGTTATACGTTTGTTTTGACGGCACAATAGAGTTGTGAGGTGAATTCGAATACAGCGTCATGTTTACAGCTGAAGATTATGTCGATCGCCTTTAGCCGTGTCTGAGCTGTTGGAAGAGCTGAATTAAGGTCTAGGAGAGCCTAGTTCGTTCCCAGACGGTACCTAAATTTAGCAAGTGCTTAGATTAGTGTTTCTAAGATGGTTTACCAAGATGGCAGCCTTTAATTTATCCCCTATATTTTAGAATCAAATAGCCAAAGACTGAGGGTTACTCCATATAGATATCATATTCTGAAAATTGAAAAATGACACCTGGACATGGGAATCGAACCCGAACGTACTAAGCCAAAGGTCCCAGGTTCGATTTCCGTGCCCAGGTGTGATTTTTCAATTTTTATAATACCCTATATTTTAGTTAAAATAATCTGAAGCTAAAGGAAATGGGTGCAATATTTGTGGACTTAATATACATTTCCCCGTCTTTTCACGGCACCCACAAAGGACCATTGTGGTGCCACAGGGTTATGAGAACCCTTGCTTGGACGTTCGTTTATTATCCACCTAAACCAATTCTTAGTGGTCTAAGGCGAGATGGCTGTAATATATGTATTTATGTAGCTGCGTTTGGAAAAATCACATTAATTAAGGGGGTCATCTACTGTAGCATTGGGACGCATTGAAGATATTCAGAAATCCTGCACCATCTAAGATTTGGTTCGTTATTAGAAGGGGAAATTAGCTCATTTTAAATTACGTTGTACACTAAATGCTTACGTTTAAAGATAAAAATAAATTGATAGAAAATAAATAGTCCCGTTTAACATAGGCCACAAAAGAAAGTTTTAATGTATTTGAATGAATTTTTTAGGGATTTTGGAGATCCAGACATGACAATTTTTTTTTTAAATATGAATCAGGACTATGACAAGAAATTTTACTTTTTTGAGGGAAGGGGCTATGTTTACGATGTCTCGTGGTTTATTCCCAACAAAAGATGGTAGAAATATTTTTATTAGTGAATCTCCCGTGAAGCCATTTAAAGAGTTCTAAAACATAATAATTTAAGTTATAGCTGTTAGGATTTAAAGATTCCACTAGGCAGTAACCATATATATTAACGATGAATACAAAACTATATTACTAATCCCACTTTTGGGGGAGAGGAAATTTAATCCCCTTTACTCCCCCAGTGGAACTCTGTCGTCTACTGAAGATATGTTCCTTCAAGTAGGCGGTGCTCTTAAATACAATAACAAATAAACTGTGATGAAACCATATTTTGTATTCATCCGCCCACGGTTCATATTAAGGCACAAAACCCTCCTCGCCTTTTTAATGGCCCCCTCCTAAGTCTAACATAATCCACAAAGCCTGTTTTATATTGTCTTCTATAAACGTTTTTCACGTTCGAGTTATCGTTGGATATATCGCTTAGATATTTCGACAGAATAGTCCAGCCAACCTGTGGAAAATTTATAATTTTGAAATTTTATTACACTTTGCACGCAATAGCTAAAAACACTAAGATTAAATCAAAAGGTGAAATAAGTTTATATATTCAGTATTCCGTATGAGTTTTATATGCACAGGTACAACACATCTTCTGCTCTCTTACTGGGCCATACATTATGTTCAGAATAGTTCAGCCAACTTATAAATATACGACCATCAGGTGGGTGTTATGACCTTACCCCATTCTTAGTCCATGGGACTATTAACCGCTTTATCTGTCATTCGATCCCGCAGTTAATCGTAACCATGTCCAAATTCAAGCTCTTCCTTCTTTACGTTGTTTTTTTTATAAGTACTGTTGTAAAGTGTTAAGACGCAGGTTGAAAATTTATCGGCCATTCATTGGAAAACGTTTTCCAACGTTTGAAGACCTTTGCGTGGGTTTGTTTCTCTTCCGCGTCAATAATGACAACGGCAGTAGCTTTGCGGAGAACCCAATACCCCTCACTCCGTTCTTTAAATTTATGAAAAGCTTTTAAAAAATCTCAATTAGAAAAAAATAAAACAATCGAAAATCCAGCTTTGTTATTTTCTGTCCCGTGGCTTATAATATAAGTAAAAAGTTTCAGGTTTATAGGTCATTTAGGGGCTTCTATGGGGTTTGGAAATATACACACATATATTAACCAAATATATTAATGGATTTGAGTTAGGAGATACCTGCCTGGAAAATGTATTATTTTTAGGTGATCTAAGTTTCAAGATTTTTTCTAAGCATTCTTTGGGCTCATAATTGGATTTTTCTGCTAACAAGTATTCATACAGCCATATTGGTGGGGGATAGCCGTCTGCAAAATTTCAGCTTCCTAGGTCTTCAGGGCTTCGAGATTTTTTTTCAACTTTAGTCTTTGGAGACCCCCATTTTAAAGGCCCCCCCATGGAATTTTCAGTCACCATTTATTACTGCACCCTTTTAATTTAGGAGATATCTACTTGCCAAATTTCAGCCACCGTTATCTACTGAGCCCCGAGAATATTTCGGTTTAGGATTTTT
>CABFOV010005962.1:0-31955 GCA_902141375.1 Timema poppense | reverse complement strand
TTTTTTTATAGTTAAAAGTATTCTGGGGAAGAATTGAAGAGGGGGGTAGGGGGATCCAAACAATGCACGGAAGCATGGAATAAAACAAAATAGTTGGTGATCTTTGAAATATTACTACAATCATTAGATTATATATATAATAATTGTAGTTCTAGCCCAAATAATAATAATAGCAACAATAATAATAATGGCCAATTTATATTGCCGAAATTTTCTCTTGTGTTGCGGCCTGCAAATGATTATTATCTTTGGTCTGCCGTATAGTTTTGAGTCCAGATTTTTTCTACACACCACTACCATTAGTAAATAGTAAGGCCAACTATATAATTCTCTGCCAAACCAACATACCGATATTTACTATACACGTTCATAAAATTAATTATTGAAACGTCAAAAACTGTTTATAGGCTGCCTGAAGATGGAGTCTGCCTGTTTCAATTATTTTATTTTTCTCTACAAAAAACCGGGACGAAAAAATACTCTTCAAAATATGGCATGAATACACAGCAGCTTCCATTGCTGCAACTGTTGGCGCACTCGTCATTTTACTACTGTTCGCAAAGAAACAAACCTCTTCCCTTGTAGGATCAAACAAGTGTTAATATTCTGTAACATAAAACTAAGATTACTTTAAATTGGTGATAAATACGTTCTCTCATCCTATTAGCGAAATATATTATTATTATTTAGCACCGCGTCTTACTACCCATTCGGGTTATACGCTAGCGAGATATACCTTTGTTTTAATAACCATTTGTTATTTTTAGTTTAAATGTTTAAACTTTATTTAATCTTGCATAATTGACAGAGACATATATCAGGGAAGTTGAGTTCAATATAGTTATAAAATAATATTAAAGACCGTATTCATGGAAATAATATTTAAGTTCAAGCAAGACCTGGCATTGAATTAAATTGCTTAAAAAACTCAATTATGTAAATAAAATTAAAGCTCATGACGTAAAAATATAATTTCTTTTCCTGTTAACCAGCTTATGAAGTAAAACCGTTAATACATTTGGCTAATATAACTCGGCAGCAATAAGAGAGTGGAATTAGGCTTACCTCTGATAAAAGTCTTGTCTCCTTGTAGGGCGGTCTCAGCGTCTTTCAAAGCAAGATTAGGCTCTCCTAGGAGCAGGTAGCACTTACTGCGGGCGACTAGTGCGTTCTTATCGTTGGGATTCAACTCGAGGGCCTAACAGAAGCAATCAAACTAGTTAATTATTAAAATGGCACGCATTTATGTATATGTGATTTACCAGGTAGACCATGTTGATTAAAAAAATTATAGAAAGAGACATAAAACTATTACTAATCTTCTTAAAATATTTAACCACTTTTCCTAAAAAAAAAACAAGGAAAAAGTAAAACAAACTACTATATCATACTAATCCCTATTTAACTATAAGCAATGTTCCACTCATATCCCACGTTTAAATTAAATCTGACAATTCAAGCGTTATTCAAAACATGAAAAACAAGCTTTGACTTATTTGTCATGGGGTAAAATATGGCGTGTTTCCAATTTAGTTTAAAACGTTGAATGATCGCTTGTAGTAAAATACATTTCTCGGCATCTAATCGCTTCATCATGGTATAGAAAGACAATGTGAGGTAACTGTTGATAAGGCACCTTGTGCATGAAGTTGATGGCTATACTGACATCCCCACTCCTCATTTCCCTGCTGCCCAGCGCGAGCAGAGTTCCAGGCTCAGCCTCTTCAGGGATCTGCAAAGCGAGACTTCTGTCTTGTTTCCTTTTCATCTTCAGAGACTGCTTGATGTCCCTACTTCCCATGACCACAGCAGCCGCTCGATCCTTGTCTGTGTAAACCTCCTCCTGGAGTCGAATCCTCGCCGCCTTACTACCACCACCCTTCTTTTTTTTCTTGCCTCCCTCCCCCCCTTGCTTCAGTTTGATATCCTTTGTAAGCTGCGAGAAGGTCGTTTTACCAACCTTGGTCCTGTTGGATGGTACTTTGTTCAACCTAGCTTTCTCCCTCTCTCTTCTCTCCATGACCCCCTCCTGAGGCCTGGACTGTGGGGGAGGAGAGATTTCCTCGCTAAGGACTCTCTTCGGTGCCGCGTCCCCTTCGTCGTCCAAACCCAGGTCTACCCGGAGGAAGCTCTGTAGGACCTCTGCGTCCCGGGAGATGCTCAGGATACCTTGAGCCTGCCCACTCCTCTGAGGGGGGACGGTGAGGGGCTGTTTGCTGCCTACCTCGTTCGACATATTACTACTAGTTCTGGCAGAAAAGCGCTTCAACTACTAGATTTGCCTTGTGGGGACTATCTCAACTAACGAATACATTGTTTCTTTCACTAAGACAACATCTCATCTATAAACAAGGATTTTTATAACAATTATGTTGAACAGCTTTGAAGAGTTATTACGTTTGATGCACAATTACCTGTAATTTTATTTTCGATTTTCTATATGATAATTAATTTACATGCTTTGATTAAAATGTAGTTTACACTTAAATTAATGACTATCACTTTTACTGTATGCTATATACGTGAATAATCAGTCGAATGTATTTAACACATTAAATTAAGTAAGAAATTTTAATGTAAAACCGTAAGCCACGTAAGTAATTTTAATGTTTACAAATTAAATGTCGTTACCAAGAAATAGTTTTTTGCACTTAAATAGTATTATAATATACACGCTGTTGTTTATGTTTGATATTTAAATGGTAATTTTCCAGTAAACATAAAGTTTTGGTAGATCTGTTTTTTCACACGACAGTATGTGATATTTATGTTAGAAAGAGAGCACGTTTTAAATATCTCAATTTCTTGCAACAGCCTATTTCTCCCCGCCAGCCCCCGGGCTACGAACAACGGAATGCCAAACCCTGGTGTCGCGACCGGCACCTCTCTACACGCTTCAGGTGATGTTGCCATGGTAGCCCGTCAACAACGAATCAATTCCTGTCGAGTGCCTCTTGGTTTTGAACCTACAATTTTAACTAAAACCCCCACCCGACCAATACGGGCCGATATATCGATGGTTGGTTGAGTTTGTATCGATAATTTATGAAGGCAATAGGAACATCCCCCAGTTGAATATATCAAAACGTCCCCTGTCAATAACTCAAATAAAATGTATGTAGCAGGATTATTTAGAACAATATTTTATGAGTTTATGGCGTGCTTATATATTATTAATGTGTAGTGTGGACATTTAAACATGTCGATTGAATTGTGAAACATAATATTTTCTCAGGAAAATATCCATCCTTCATGGCATTTTAACATATTAATAGTTTTTTTATCACTACTTCTTACAACCCATTCTGGTTATAGTCCTATGTACTAATTATGATAATCGACTAAGGATGAGTAAGGTTGAATTTGAAGGAATTGTACACGTACTTGCGTGGAAGGAGAGTGGAAAATAATTTTAGGAAAAAACACCCTTAGTACACTAGATCTGGATTTTAACCTAGATCTCCCTGTCATCGATAGTCTAGAATATTGCGAGAGTGACGCCTTAAAACATGAGGTCACCGAAGTGGGTTTATATATTAATGGTTATTTGAAACATTATTATAAATATTACTTTATTATTTACCCATTATATGACTTGTTTCACCACAGTCAAGTTTAACGATTACGTAGGTACAAATGTTTGTTACATAGATAACCAATAATAATGCTAATGTTTACTGTTCGTTTGATATTAAATATTTTGTATAATTTTATACTTTTGCTAGTACAGTAAATATAAAATAAACGAAGCTTAAAATAGAAGCTAAGCATATCCAAATAATACATGCTTCTGTTTGCAAGCCATATAAACTGGAATACTAGTACAAGAACACTTTATTTGTAGCTAGGTCTGTAACTCTATAAATGAAAATACTATTAATACCTAATAAATACATTTCAAAATTACTATTTTTAGAATTATGTATTTATAAACAACGAAAATTGATTTCACAATACATTAATTAGGCCTACATTCATTTTTTTGTGTCAATAATAAATTCAAATTTATGTTATTCTTGGCATCAAGAATCGATTGTTT
This sequence comes from Timema poppense, assembly GCA_902141375.1. Taxonomy (NCBI): domain Eukaryota; kingdom Metazoa; phylum Arthropoda; class Insecta; order Phasmatodea; family Timematidae; genus Timema; species Timema poppense. The sequence goes on along the minus strand of CABFOV010005962.1, from coordinate 27,916 downwards.
AGCTTATATATATAACCATTTATTAGAGATATTTAACGCACACTCTTCGAACCGACAAATTGTATCAGCACACTACATATAAACTAACTTAAATCTAAAATATACAAAACACCCACCCCCGTTATTTAATTAATCACTATGGAAGGTTAAACCTACATTTCACCATTGTTACATTTTTCGGCCATGCCAGGAAACAAACCCGAGAGAGACCCTTATCTCAGTAGACAGACACGCTACCGACTGGGCTAAGGTGTCGCTCTATTATATCATAAATCCTATACTGTTTTTACTATATCTATAAGAGCTCTCAAAAAAATTCTTGTCCGCCTACATCATTGCTTTGTAAAATATTAAATACTGGACCAAATTAATAATAATAGGTATTTTTAAACATTATATTTGAAAAATTGTAAATAAAAAATATATCTCTATTTTGAAACGGATAATTTTTATTTGAGTCATAAAAATGTTTGAAATTCGAAAATACAGGTTTTTCGAAACTGAATTTTTGTACACTTTACGAACAGTTAAATTACGAAAATGAAAGCATATATTTTTAAAATTTCTAAATACAAACAGTAATACCTTAAGTGTCAACAACCATTACCATGAGATTTGAAGCTTAAGAAGTGATCTCGCCTATGGAACGTGGCATTCTACCGCACAAGAAGATCTTAAATGCCAATCAGATGTAATGCAGGCTGTATCCTGACTCCTAGACTCCTGCTACATCTTCTCCCTGTTTGTGTAGTTCTTGTTTCCCGTTGAGAGTTAGCGGGCTACAGCTCAACCCCTGACTTTTTTTTACCCGCACTACGCCCAGAACCTAAAGCGGCAAATTATCCTCTTACCTTGTATTCTACCTTGTATTCTACCTTGTATTCTACCTTGTATTCTACCTTGTATTCTACCTTGTATTCTACCTTGTATTGTAACAGGTTTGTGTAGCTGAGACGGGCCTATGAACCCCCAACGAACCTACCACAGTGGGTTCGTGAGAGGTTCGTTACGATCCAAATGAGAGTCGGTTTTTGGAACGAACTCAAAGGGATTACCATTTCTACCTGGGACGTCTTTTTGTGAGTTTGGCTAAGTGGTACGTAACATAAACCTTCTACGAACATGGCACACTGGATGGAGTATACTTCGTTGGTGTTGCTTGAGCTTTATAAAACTAACATTGTTCTGTGGGATCCGAAAGACAATAATTATCACTGGTTAACAGCCATTTTGCATCTGGTGTGAGATACATCAATTAATATGTATTTTTGTTGTAGAATCCGAATTTGCCTTTGGAAATGCTCTGTCACGTAAGGTTTTTAAGATATTTGAGATTTTTACTTTTATATATATATTTTTGTGTTGTTTGTGTTCGCTTTCTTTTTTAATGAATTATAACCGACTATTCTGGTTGAACTCTGTATTTGGATACAATATATGATGTAAGAGGTTCTAAAAATAGTCACTAGACAGCAGGGAGATTTAGTTGAGGGGGAATGGTACTGCCATTGGCCATTAGATGTGATTCGGCTAGCCTGTTTCTTTAGTGTGTTTTGAAACTGGGATGGTGTTAATCACTTTGTATATATCTTTTTATTGATACCTTAGTTTGTGTTGTTTTGTGTTTTTGCTTTTCCTGTGTGAACTAGTGAGATGTTCTGATATTTTTATATTATAGTTAGTACAGTATTCTTAACGTAATGACAACTGCTAAACTTTGTGGTTGAGTAAGCCACCCCGATAACTTTTGCTGTGTATGTGGTAAGTTCACTACATAAACCCAAAGAAAGCCAATCACTGACCTAGTTAAGAAGGTTTATAAACTGTACTTTGATTGTGCTCTTGAAGATCAGGATAAACCCTTTGCACCTCATATTGCTTGCATAACCCGCACAACTACCCTTATAGAATCGACGAAAGGAAACCACCGAGCCATGCCGTTTGTTGTTACAATAGTTTGGTGCGAGCCAAAATATCATATGGACTGTTATTTTGTGCCTAACAAATTTTGCAGGACATTCCAGTAACACTCAACATACAATTAAATATCCTAATGTTTCTTCATTTCATATGCCTGTACCTAATGGGGAAGGATTACCTGTTCGTGCTTGTCACTTGCAAACCACTGCATCAGAACCATCAGAGGAATGTAAATAAGAAGATGCATGACCTTAGAAAGAGTATACCCCTGAAACTCATGAGAGATCATCTCATCTCATAGAATATAAGGATCTGAACGATTTGTTCCGTGATTTGAAACTTTCTAAAGAGCAAACTGAACTGTTGGGTTCTAGACCGCAGCAATTGAACCTTCTAGAGCAAGGTACAAAGATTTCAAGTCTTAGAACAAGAAACAGCTGTTTGTCTGGATATTTTGAAATGAAAAATTCAATGTGTGTGTGCACAGATGTGAATGGTTTGATGATGGATTTGGGTGTTCAATATAATCAACATGAGTGGAAAATATGTATTGATTCATCTAAAGCAAGCTTAAAAGCAGTGCTATTGCATAATGGCAAAAAACTTCCATCAGTGCCTTTGGTGCATGCGGTGGACATGAGGGAAACTTATGAAAGTATTGCTTTTCTGATGGAGGGAATCAAATATAAAGATTGTGAGTGGCAGATATGCTGTGATCTAAAAGTTGTTGCACTGCTTACAGGTTTACAGGATGGATTCACAAAATACTCTTGTTTTTTTTTATGGTTGTGGGACAGCCGAGACACCAAGAACCACGACAAAGTCAAGGAATGGCCTATGAGGAAATTATGCATTGCTGGAAAGGAAAATGTGAAATCTACTCCATTTGTCTCCGCTTCATATAAAGTTAGGCTTGATGAAGAACTTTGTAGAATCTCTTGATAATAAAGGTCAGGCCTCTAATCATTTAAAAAAAATGTTTCCCAAGTTGAGTGAAGCAAAGCTAAAAGAAGTTATATTTATTGGGCTGCAAATTAGGGCATTGTTGAAAGATACAACCTTTGATGCTAAGCTTACAAATATCGAGTTAGCTGCTTGGTCCTCTTTTAAAGCCTTTATTTACGGATTTTTGGGCAACAGAAGAGACGATAAATATGTTTACATAGTGAGTGATCTATTGGACAGCTAAAAGAACATGGGGTTTTTAGACTCACATCTTGACTTTTTCCCAGAAAGTTATGGTGCTGTTAGTGACGAACAGGGGGAACTCTTTCACCAATATATCCTGATCATGGAGCATCGTTACCAAGGATACTGGAACCCTTCAATAATGGGCGAATACTGTTGGTTTCTTTTTAAGGAGACTGATGAAACACCTTACAAAATAAAAGCATCGTCATCCCATTTTGTCAAATAAAAATTACATTAAACTTTGTAAATATTAATATCATGGCTTAATGTGGATTATTTTAGTGCTTTTTGTTGGTTTAAATTAGTTTTTTTTACGCTATCAAGAAAACATAGGTGAGTTCTGAGAGCTATGTTTTGTTTGTATTTAAAATGGTAAATAGTTGCTAATGTATTATTTTATTTGTATTAGTGCTGTGTATCTTTCAAATGTGATGTAATAGAGAGAATCTGATTTTTCCACTTAGTTTAGCACCCAAAAATTAGTCATATCCACCCAATTATAAACCAGATTCAGAAAAAAAAGTTTAATTTTGTTGACCAGCGATTAAATAAAACATAAAAGAAGATGCGTGGAAGGAAATTGCTTCTTTAGTAGGTCAATCAGAAGACACGTGGAAGAAAAGGGTAGTCAATTTATTGGCGTACTACAGAAAGGAGAAAAGCAAAGAGAAGAATTCAAAAATCATAGGAAAGGGTAAGTTTTTATTTGTAAATTATATGAAGTCTTGATTATTTATTACTAAAACACAATATGAGTTTCTCTCTATACATATTACTGTATATACTAGATACTGTACAAGTACTTAGCAAACTACTGCCCGCAGGAGCATTAGAAATGTGTTTCCTCTTTAGAGATTTTTGGTCCTATTTTGTTCAACAAGATTTTAAAATCTGTAGGAGACATCTTTACAAAGTTTTTATACCGTCCACTAATGTGCTGGGACTTCAAATCTAACAGTAGCTCCAAACCGGCCAATTTTTTATATAGCTCAGTGCACCACCATCATCTTTTTTGTTTGTTTTTTTGTTTTAAATTAGATTTGCTATAATTAATATGGCGCCACTGGCCATAATCATCGCTAACGTTTCCTCGTGGGAAGACATGTCCGACTAGTACCCTCGCAAATACGCCACTGAACTGTGTACCACTGATGAATGTTGATGAAACAGGTTGGGTCACTGGTTAAGGTAGAATACACGGTATAATACAGGATAAGTTCGTCAGATGTATAAGCACGGGTTCGTTCCACGTCCCAACCGACGAGCATTTACTACAAGGTATAATACAGGGTAGGTTCGTCAGATGTATACGTATTTATACTTGACCTCCCTATCCCGGGCTAAATTTTACCCATAACTACTACCACTACTCTCTAGCTGAAGATGGGTTTTTACTCTCTCTGCAGATATAAATGTGTAAGGACTTATCTACTATCCTGCAAGACTTCTACCTCTACGGCCGACAGAGAAGAAATGTTATCTATGCCGAACTTAATGTTATTAATTGTAAAGTTATTGCTGTAATCTAAAAATGTGTTTGTGAACAACCCTATAGATCCTTGTGTATACAGGTGATCCGGAACTGGGGGGCGAGAGGGGCTTGAGCCCCCCGTATTTTTATCTTGAGGGGCTGGGACTATATTAACACCTCCCCNTATATACACACAAAAAATTACTATGCATGAAAAATAAACCTAATTAAAAGATCTTCAAAAGTAACCCAGGGTCTAAAATTTTACCCGGTCAGGACCTCCAGATTCCCTCTCAGTTGAGTCCCTCCCCCCCCCATACACTTTCAAATATCTTCTGGAGCCCCTGTGTGCGTACATTATAGCCACTTAGTGTAAACTAAGATGAAAATTAAATATTTAATAAACACTCTCTTAAGAACATCCAACTTTAATGAATCTTATGCATATATTGAAAGCATTTAGAGGAAGAATGGACTAACATAAATTATATACATATACTCAATATCAAGTAGAAAGCTCTTTAAGACTGACTCCATTAATCCTTAGGTATATATATATTAAAATTCTTCGTCTATCATCTTAGAGAAAGAATAAACCAAGATCGTATGCATACATATAATTAATCAATATTTGCTCTCTCAGATCATCTCCATTGATCCTTACGTGTGCTTTTTAGCCTCCAAATATTATTATTATAATTAGCACCGCGTCTTACTACCTGTTCGGGTTGTACGCACTTACGCTAATGTGTAATGGTAGGGTGATTGTGAGATTAAATGTGTGATTGTGAGATTAAATGGAGGACCTACAGTTTAACGTAGAATCCGAACCACGGTGGAGGCCTGGCATTCCCCACATTCACTCCAAATATTCATCACTCATATTGGAAGGTCTAAGACAAATATGGGCCTATATTATAAACCAAATGTATGGTGTAAGAACATAAAATGAAATACAAAAAAACCTTTCTCTCTCCACTCCTGACTCCACTTTCAGCAGACATCCACGATGGTCCACTCTTTGAACCTATAATGGGCCCAATTACTCTATTCTTACCACCTTGATATGCGTTTCGCCAGCGTCCTAGCGTTCGATTCCATATTCCATCTTCTTCAAGACACATCTTTATTTTGCGTTACACTTCGCATATCTGGAAATAATGCTGGTGAACCTCTCATTCTTGAGCATACATATTATCTTAAAGGAATAGAACCCAATGTATTAATCCCAAAGTGTATGAAAAAAGGAGATGCGGCCTAAAACATATTACCTCATCATATCCCTTCCCCTCCCCATCTCTCCACCTCATCCTTCTGCTGATGCAACTTTACCACACTCCTTCAACACAGAAAGGACACACTCTCCATGCCTCGAAACAGGTTTAGATAGATTTGTCGATCTCACTCTCTGCTGATGACGTAACGCAATAACAGAGATATTTACGAGGTGAGATCGACGCGGACAGACTCTTGCAAGTTTTTGCAAAATGTACCCTATCTCTCAGTATTGTACAAACCTTCGACTATATTGTACTTGCCTAATATTTAATCATCCTATATCTATCAGGATTAAGAAATATTCATAGAACCGTAGTTCATTGATTATACCAAATATCCTACAAAATTTAATCATTCATACTACGAATACACATTATCATATTTCATAGATAAAACCATGCAACAAACTAGATTGTAGGCCTAATACACTTATACAATATTTTATCATTGCTCATCGATTTATACAATTAATAAAGTTAATCATACTTGCTTAGAAACATATAATACCTATAGAACATTCATCATTGATTGATTGATACATAACCTATATTTAATCATAGTTAGTTAATAATACCATGAAAAATATTTAATAATTATTCATACATCATACTTAAAAGACTAGACTAGATTAGAGGTCTACCATACTTATTACATGCTCATTCCTTAGTGACAAATTTATTAATACTTGATTAGAGATATACCTATACTACTTTTAACACATTCCTCATTGATAGATACCTATAATACATTAATTTTAACACAGTTCGTTGATAATGCCCCGCATCATATTAAATCACCATTCATGCATTATTATTAGAAGACATTTGATCATCATTCATTGATCAGACCCTTCATACCTTATATAGCAGATTACCCTGAGCTCTAAACGGTGAATTTCCTTACTCTATAGCTGTCCTCTTCCTCCATAATGAATATCGATTCTATCAGTTTAATCTTTAATGACATAATAATTAAATACATTACTTCACTTCCTTGAATATGACACATTACTGGTACATTCTTTTTAAACGTTAATATCCTTGACTCACGATATTGGAGGTATTTTCGATCAAGTCCTTAGAGCCTTATGCATTAATTCTAAGTGATAACGAGCTTTACTCCTTATCTAACATATATGCAAAAAAATGCCATAAAATATTTGTCTCACGAATTGTGTGAAGATATTTGACGTAGGCCCTATCTTCTGCATAATTATATGGTATTCTACTATCTGATGTGATACTTCTGAGTGTCTCGTCGAACAAGAACATTAATCAGTTGGCTAGTGAAAATGCCCTGTTCATTGATCTAAATTCTGCATTATACTTAACACTAAAATTCCTGAAAAGGTCATTTTGACCACTTTAAGAATTCTTTGTTTCACAACTTCTTTAATTGGCAAAGGAACATTTAAATATTTGGCTTGTTACAGGCTAACAACTAACTCAGCCCTGTACTGCCCAAATTTTCTGCACATAATCATTGCTCAAGAATATATATTGTACCCTAGTATATATACAGGTCTATTAATATATAAATCTCCATGTGTTACATACCACATCTTGGATACACTATGGAACATAAAAGGTGTCATCAGAAGGGCTAGCCACCATCACCATTCTGCTAACACTGCACTTGACTGGTCGAAGCAACAATAACAAATGACTGCAGCTGTCGACCTGCGCGTCGTTTGGAGCCTACGTAGTCTTGTGCCTCGTGACAGTTCCAATGTAGAGGGATGTCTCCCCCTTCTTTCCTTCCCATGATTCTTTGCGTTCAGCCACTATAAAGTTCCACGGCTCGCTGGGGACCGAAACAATTATTCATCACCAGTCAAATAGTCGACACTCTACGACGTCCTTTCTTCAAGTCGACTGTACACAGCCAGTGGTCGTGACGATGCTGCCAAGGGACCGACCGGACCGACGAATGTAACATGACGTCCCTTTGATCATTCAAATCCGTGGGGAGTAGGTGGCTTTATGGCCGGATTCTAGTTTTGGGGTTTTTATAACGTGTCGAGAATATTAGTTATTCTCATCTAATTTTTCTATTTTATTTAGATTAGCCTTTTCATGACTTAGCTTACATGTCATGGAGTCATTTAGTATTTCATATGTTTTCTGCTTGGTCCTTAAGACCAGCAGTTTAAATAGGGATGATTCACATGCTTTAACCCGCTTGATCATGTTATAGTCAGCGAGGCAGTTAGTCGGGAAAGGGGCTGGTCAGGTTGTTCCAGATTAGATAGTTATACCTAGTTATGTTTGAGTATACTTTCCCGAGCCAGTTTCGGTGCTCAACTTGTGGCTCATTTCTGCCCATCTGGCATGGCTCGTATTTTGTACATTATTTAGCTTGTGTTGTCCACCAGTTTCGGTGCACAACTTGTGGGTCTTTTCTGACCATCTGGCATGGTTCGTGTTTCGTACATTATTTAACTTGGGTTTTTAACCACTTTCGGTGCTTAACTTGTGGGTCTTTTCTGCCCATCTGGCATGGCTCGCATTTCTCTCACTTAGATGTGTTATTGCACTTGTGGAGTTTGGTGCCTCCCAATTTGTTGTTTACATACTCAGATCATACGTTTAATGTTTCTGGCTTAGACCAATTGGTCGTGCGCCGGCTCAGGACGAAACAAGGCCTAGAACGCAAAATCAGAGTAGGGGCCTTTTGTTCCCACGTTTGTGTAATAGCTTGCTAGACATTAGATGCTGCTAGTTATTGTTTGGTATGATCATTACTATTATTGTTATTATTTAGCGCTAGCCTGGCAATACATATTAAAAGGAGGACTGGAGTCTCTCAAGTTAAGCCTGAGCTTAAACGGTTTTTCAAATTCATTGGTGCTTCACGCCAATTTCTCTCTCTCTCTCTCTCTATCTCTCAGGGAGTATTTGTTATTCAGCAATCTGTGTAGCTAATTACCTTGGTCAGGTCTATGAGCCGTTTCAGCATATATTGGTTTGTGTTCTGAAGATTCTCTTTGTACGTTCTTTGCCTTTCTCACATTAAAGTAATTTGTTAATATGCATTTGTATCTTTGCTTTCAAGTGTCTCCTATCATGTCTATTTACCTTGTTTAAGCAATCTTCACCTCTGGTGTTAACTAGAGCGACGGTTCAGGCTCTACATGTAAGTTAAACCCTCTTACAACTATTTGAGGATATAACTTTGAATCACTTAATCACAAGGCACTACAAAATATATATTTTTTCTTACCAATTGGGGAGTACAGTAATGTGTGTCATTTAAATACAAGACACTAAACAAAAGGTATACATATAGCTTGGCAAGTACAGAAGTGGGCTTAGTATAAGCAAAGAGGACTGCAAGAAAGTATTATACTCTTAGAATTAGATGAGTACTGTAATGTATATCATTTAAATACAGGGCAATTCATAATAAAAATACAACCGTTTGTGATTAAACCTTGTGATTAAAGTCTAAGGGTGAGCTTATCTTAATTCTTTATGCATAGCTAATAGCGAATAGTGCTTAGCACATAGTACGAAAGGAAATGAAACACATTATTTTCAACTGTAGCTAAGATGACCAGACACCCCGCTTTAGGTGGGACAGTCCTCCTTTGGGCAAACGTGTCCCGCTGTCCCCAAGATTTCATGTGCGACGCAGAATTGTCCTGCTTTGGAGGGAACAAACTACATCTTTCAGAAGCCTTGAATCAATTAAACTAACGTATATTATGTCATGTGGAAACAACAATTTCAAATATTTTTAAAGAGTTGTGTTGGAAAGCTTTGTGTGTGTGTAGGCCGTTTACGCTAGCTAGACAATTACAAATGTTGACACACCCTCCCTCACCTCTCGATCTCTCTGCGCCTACCACTTATCAACTTCCCCGCTGCTTCGGAGCTATTTGGTCAGCCTCGTGAACGTTCTTTAGTGGCCTGCTCATGTGTCACGTTGAATATTTCTCATATTTCAATATTTATTGCTGCTGTGTTCTCAGTTCCGTGTTTTTGTGTTTGACTGTAGTCCAGTGCGGAGTAAGCACTTCAATGCCTAAGCGCACTTGTAAGTTTAATTTCTAACTGTAAAAAGATTTTACATTAATTAATAAAGGGGATTCTGTTGTTTGGTGTGACCTGTGGTGTGAATTTTACAGTTTCACGTAGGGGACAATCTGACATCACAAATCTCATTAAAATAAAAGTGATATACACAAGCTGGCGGCGCTGTCTTCAGCTTTGTCATCAAGTGTAATGCCAAGGTATTTTAAAACTTCAACATTTGGTGTGAAGGAAACTGAATTATCTGCAGCTAAGGGAGTGCCATCATATCATACAGTCTGCCACAACCAGAGTTTTAGTTCACTGGATTTAACTTCAAAACTTGTCCAAAAACTATTCAAGCAAACATTTTCATGCGCGCGCACAAAAACTGAAGCTTTAATTGTAAATATGTTAGCCCTTTTTGTAGAAAAATCTAATCTAATTTGGAAAAGACGAAATTTGTTTCAGTTTAGATTGATGCTTCCAATGCTTCCAAAGATTGATGCTTCACTAGGAACGAAAACTTTTTCCAATATTAGTGAGAAATGTTGACATAAGTGCTGGTGTTCAAGTGAAGATACTCAAAATGCAGGAACTTCTTGGAGAAACATTAGAGATCATCTCCATTTATTTATTTAATTTTCTGCGAAATAAAAACCTATCAGGAAAAATCATGGGCATCTATTCTGAAAGCACAAACACTAATTTTGATGGTGCCACCCACAAAGGGGAGAGAAACGCTTATCTCAAACTAAGGAAGCAATCAAACAGGACATTGCTGGCATTGGCTGTGCACATCATGTCATCAACAACACAGCGGAGATAGCAGCAGATGGTTTGCCTATTGGCGTAAAAGCTGTAATCGTTAAAATTTACTTTCGCTTTTACATATACTCTGTTCGTGTTGAGGCTTTTAAAGAATTCTGAGAATAATACAGTATTAAGTACCAAAAACTACTGGGTTACAGCAAGACCTGGTGGTTGGCACTGGTGCACGCTGTTGAAAGAATACTTACAAATTTTGAGTCACCGAAAGATTACTTTCTGACCAATGAAAAGTGTTCGAGACTTATTAGGGATTCTTAAGAAGATCCGTGTGCTGTGTTGAAGTTGTACTTTGTACATCGCCAAGCATTGATTTTCCATGTATCAGTATTACAAGCTGAAAGCCAACATTTATTTATAGTAGAAGGGGCTTTATTGTTGGTGGAGCTACGTCAAAAATACGAAGAAACGTTGAAGAATGCTTTTTTACGTATCTCGTTTGGTTCATGTTTGAAGAAATTTCAAGGAACCGTAGGAGTTGATACGAAAACTAGTATGGGTACTGTAGTTACTTTTTACGAAACTTGTATAATTTAGTTGGACCGATGGGCCTGCCATTTTGAAGACATGGACAAATTTGTTTGGATAGTTACTCATCTTGGGAAAATGTGTTAGCTGAAGTATAATCGTTGACTAGTAGATACAGTAATATACTTATTGATGACAGTGAAGTATATGAAGAAACTACTTATTTGACAAAATTTGTAACAAATGAAAAAATGAAAGAGTGGAGTGACCCAAAGACTGCGACTGATCAGGGGTGGGTTGTGGGTGGATGCTCATTTTGACAACAAACATGTACTAACTATTGTAAACGTGAAACTGCTGGTTGAGCTAATTCTTTGTCTACCCGGCACATGTAGACGTAAAACAAATCACAGCTTAAAATTCATGCTTTTGCTCTAATGCAATATTTAACTTTCTTGTGAGAAGTTTTATTAACTGATTAAACAAAATCCTGATTTATTTGAGAGAATCCACTCTTCTGATAAATACGGAATGTTGAAGGTAAAAACGATGTAAGAATTTAATTTGGTTTCTGCAAAAAGTTAACTTTTTCAATGTTTATATGAATGATTTATGTAAAATATAACCTTTTTGTGTAATGTAAAAACTCTTCATAATGTAAACAAATAACTTTTAAAAGTAACATTGTTTTTCAAACAATTTCATTGTGATTCTGAGGTTATGTTGTAGCGTTCATTAATTATTATTGTTAATTGGTTGGTGTCTATGTCTTGTATAATTTATAAGTTAATTATTTTATATCTTGATTTCGAGCATCCATGATGGACTGAGAACATCAATGTCAAGGCTTATGTTCTAAAATGTTTCCGACCCCACCTCCCTCTATCCCTGGTGGTATTCTATATGCCATACGTCTTTACCATAACACTCAGAACCCTTAGCATTACCCTATATCAAGAATCCAACACAACCCCCAAAATGTTCAAAAAAGTCCCGATTCTGCAACTAAGAATATGGTACCTTAACTATCTCATTTATAATTGATATGTAGTGAATAGTACACAATGTAAAATTTTTATTTAAATAACATTATATACGTTATGCATGGAGTTGGGCATAGACAGTCCTATATATCTATCTACCTTATAGGCTACTAAGCCATAGTTAAACCATGCAAGGCCAGCCTGTTACCTTTCAGGGTAAACTAAGTGTACATATCCACCCTATAAAGACTCAAACTGTAGAAGGAAATTTAATGTACCTTCAAACTAGGGTTGACATATACAAAGAGAAACAGATAAATGCAAAGAAAGCACTAAAGGAGAATAAAGAGAGAATTATATTAAAAGAAGAAGAAAGAATGCAGGATGACTTTGAAGGAAATAAGAAGTTGTTTTGAAAGTGGCTAATTAGAACGAAACAAGGAGTGCAAGGAAAGATCTATGACTTTAAAAACACATAGAAAAAGTAGCAGAAAATAGGTAACATGTTATGAGTGAACGATTTAATGAGGGTGAAGTGTTAATAGTTATGAAGGTGTTAAAGAATTGCAAAGCTGTGGGCGTAGATGGGATCACAAGTGAAATACTTGTGGGTGGGGTCATGCTTCTACTTGCCAGGGTGAGTGGTTCACTGTGTGTTCTGGAGTTTAGAATGTTCCTTCCTAATGACTGGAATAATTGTGTCATTATTCCTTTGTACAAAGGTAAAGGCAGAATGAGGGAATGTAATAATTATAGTACACTCAGTTTACTATTCCAGGTAAAGTTTTTGAGAGAGTTCTAACTAAGGGGGTCCGTGAAAAAAACTGCGAGCAAGATTTGGGGTATATAATGTGGTTTCACGCCAATTAGAGGTTGCATAGACTAGCTGTTTGCATTGCAGCAAATTATTGATAAATGTATGGTAGTTTGCATTCGTTGATCTAGAGAAAGCGTTTGATTGGGTAGATAGGAGTAAACCATATGCTGTGGAATTTTCTTAAAGAGTATAGTTTAAATGCATGGTCAATAAATGCACGAATCACGAAGGAATGAATTGTGAGGTTCACGAAGGAGATTGAAGACGAAGACGAAGTGACGAATTCAGGATTGTCTACGTTTAACCAGGTTAGAAGATTGACTTCACCTGGAAGGACGTTTGATAAAGATCGAGGAAAGAGGTTGGAAGGTTGACTTCACCTCCTTTCAAGGTCTCTGCGTGTGAAAAACAGGTTGGAATGTTGACTTCACCTGGAGGGGAGAGGGAGAACGATCGTTTGCCGGACCGTGCCGGGAAGACGACCAATAGTGATCAAAATCAACGTTGAACAAGGTGAATAAGGTGAATATTCTACAAAACCTAACTATAAACTAATAATACACTTATAGAGACAAAGAGACATACTAAAAACGCAAATTTAACAAAAATTACGCAAACTGTTGTCGGCCCATTTCAGGGCCAACAACTAAAACAATGGACAAGCTAAAAAAAAAAAGACAACAATCACAGGACTGGTCAAGGAACCTTGACGAAGATGAGGACGTAGACATTGATACCACTGACAACGACTCTGAAGATGTGGAATTTACTGAAGCAACGATCCTGAAGAGGAAGCTACTTTTTAAGACAAAAGATGACGTACCAGCAAAATCCATAAAAGTGACCAATAAATTTGAGCCGCTCTCAAACAATGACCAAGCTATGGAAATCTCAGACTCACCACATACAATTACCACAGAAACAGTGAAATCCAAACAAAATATTCCACCAATTGTACTTAGAGGGACGGCGAACTACTCCAAAATAGCCAAAAAGATGAAAGAAAGTATGACTGGAACTTACAAAATACTATACATCCAAGACGGGCTCAAACTACATGTAGCATCCCTGGAGGACTTCAAAACCCTCCAAACATACCTGAAACAGACGGGACAGGAATATCACACCTTCACTCTCCCAAGGGATAAACCCTTGAAAATAGTTGTGAAAGGTCTTCCACCCAACGTGTCTACGGACGAAATCAAAGACGAACTACAGGAGATGGGCTACACAGCGACAGACGTAAGGCAGTTCAAATCAAGGGCACAAACAGACACCGACTCACAAGACACGATCAAACTGTTACCAATATTTATATGTACATTTACAAGGACCGATAACAACTTCAAGATATTCCAGGAAAATTACATCAACCACACTAGAGTTAAAATAGAGCACTACATTCAATCCCAAAATTACATACTGCAATGCCACAGGTGCCAGAGATTTGGCCACTCTAAGAACAATTGTGCCAATAATCCAAGGTGCGTTAAATGCCTGGCCTCTCATTTGACCACAGACTGCCCGAGGAAAGAAACCACAACCCCTGCTAAATGCACAAATTGCCGAGGAAACCACACTGCCAACTACTCGAAATGCCCCGAGTACCTGAAAGTAATGGAAAAAAAAATTGAACAAAGACAGAAAATAGTAAACAAACCAGCCACCACACCTCCAAAAAATGACTTCCCCCTACTAGCAACCAAGACTACGCCAACCACACACAACATCAATCCTGCACGCTCATATAGAGATATCCTGGTGAACAAACAGGACGGCTTGCAACAACCTCAAAGAAAAGAACCGGAACAAAATGCTTCATTTGACCTTAAAGAGATTATTATGATACTTAAAGAACTAAACTTATGTGGATTTCTAAGACACCTCAAAACATACATATCAAAAATCAGCCAGGCACCGGACAAATTGACAAAACTCATGGTCATCATTGAAGCAGCGACTGACTTTTACTTTAGCTCCAATGATGACTAACCCACGAATTGTAGAAGAAAACACTCTCAGAATACTAATATGGAACGCGAACGGAATCCTCCTACAAAAACAGGAATTCGAAGACCTACTTCGAACATATGGAATAGACCTGGCACTTGTATGCGAGACCCACCTAAAACCTGACAAACGGCTTACCATAACAGGATACAATATATACAGGACAGACAGGTTACACCGGGGAGGGGGGGGTACAGCAGTCCTCATAAAGAGCTACCTACCACACTATAGAAACGACATCGAAGACACAGAAAACCTGGAGGCCACATCGGTAACTGTCAATACCAAAACCGGACACATAAACTTTGTGGCCACCTACAACCCTCCAACCAAGATGATACTCAAGACCGACCTGGACATCGTTACTGTAGGCAGCCACTTCCTAGTAGGGGGGGATCTCAACAGCAAGAATACACTATGGAACAGCAGGCTGACCAACAGAAATGGACGAATAATAGAAGAACATGCAACAGAGGCAGACTATAACATAATAGCCCCAGATTCACCGACCTTTTATCCGGGCAATCACCTGCATAGACCAGACGTCCTGGACATTATACTGACCAATCTTAAAATAACATCGGAAACCTTAACGGTTTTACAAGAGCTCGATTCTGACCACAACCCGGTTCTCTGCGAATGGGACATTGACACGGAACATCAAACCAACTGGCACAGACCGAATACAAAGACAACTGACTGGAAGAAATTCAAAACTGACCTTCAAGAAACCATGCCAGGAAACCTAGAAATAGCAACAGAAGAGGACATTGACGCCGCAATTGAAATCCTCACAATGACTATACAAGAAGCCTACAAACAAAACACAGTGACCTCCCGAATACAACAGAACGTAAGGATTGACCATCCCGACTTCAACTTCATGATAGCGCAGAAAAGAGAGGCACGCAGGGACTGGCAGAGGCTACGAACACCACAAGAAAGAACTAGATACAACAGACTAAAAGCGCAGGTAAGGAGGACTGTAAACACCATAAGAAGAACCAGATGGAACAACTTTGTCACAGAAACTACAACCAACTCACAAAAACCATGGACCTTGACTAAGATATTAAAGGGAACTGCGAGAAAAGCGGGCACTCCAGCCATACACGGACAGCAAGGGATGGCCTATACTAACATCGACAAGGCTAACGCGATAGCGGCGACTTTAGAACACCAGTTCAAACCCAACCCAGTGCAGGACGAAGTCTTAAACCGAGACATTATCAGGGGGGTAAACGCCTACTTTGACAGACAAATAGCCGACATACCAGCCCCTATTGCAGTAGAGGAACTTCAGCAAGCTATCAAAAATCTTCGTGCAAACAAGGCTCCGGGTATAGACGGGATCAAGAATGAAGAGTTAAAAAACTTACCTCACAATGCGACAACACTGCTTACCCAAATAATCAATGCGACCCTAAAATTACATTACTTCCCAAAATTTTGGAAAAGGGCCAAAGTCATAAGTATTCCAAAAACAGGCAAAAACGCTATATTCCCGCAGAACAGACGGCCAATCAGCCTGCTCAATACAACCGGTAAACTTTATGAATCCCTAATACTCAATAGACTAAACCACCACACAGAGATGAACGAAACAATCCCCGACCTACAATTTGGATTCAAGAAGCATCATTCCCCAATCCATCCTGTACTTAACTTCATAGAGGACGCCACGGACAGCTTCAATAAACGAGAATACCTGCTCGCCATTTTCTTAGACGTCGAGAAGGCCTTTGATAAAGTGTGGCACTACGGACTATTATATAAACTGATACAACACGACTTCCCTCCAAGAGACATAATACTCATCAAAAGCTACTTAGAGGACAGGGAATTTCAGGTCGCTATTGGGGGCTCGCTCTCAGAAAGGGTGCGAGTGAAATCAGGGGTACCGCAAGGGTCGGTCTTGGCTCCCTACCTGTTCAATATTTATGTTTCAGATATCCCAACACACCCCAGAATGACAGTGAGATTATTCGCGGATGATACACTAATTTACACAAGAGACCGAAATATATATTACGCGACACTAGCACTACAACGTTACCTAATAACATTAGAGTCCTGGCTCACAAAATGGCGAGTGAAAGTCAACACCGCAAAGTCCGCGGCTATGGTAGTGACAAAGAGGAGACAATTACCACCAGAGAAATTAACTATTTTTCAAGAGGATATACCATACCGAGCCGAAGCCAAATATCTTGGAATAACCATCGATAGGAGACTCACTTGGGCGAAACATATTGACAAAACAAAGAAAACTGCAACTGCACTGTTCATACAGCTTTACCCTCTCCTCAAAGGGCGGCAACTGAGTCAGAAATCAAAGACAAACATTTACAAATCTATAATCCAACCCATCATCCTCTACGGCTGCGTAGGATGGGGTTACGCGGCCAAAACCCACATCAAGACGTTACAAACGGTGCAAAACAAGGTACTAAGACTCATAACCGGAACAGACATAAGGACCAGAATAGACCACCTCCATGAAATAACCAAAAGTAAAACAATCCAGGAGATATTCAAAGAAAGAAGGGAGAAGTTCTACACACAAAGTGTAGCACACAGGAATCCACTAATACGTGCACTTGGAAACTACAATCCACACGACGAACGACCATACAAACGCCCAAGGCTGGAATAGAGGAAGTAAAGAGGAAGAAGCAATATCACTCACACCTTCACACTCAAATCCATCCTCATCAAGGGTATATTTTGACTAATAAAACTTGTAATTCCTTTTCAGATAATCATCACAATTGCACAATCAATCATCTCCATCCTTCATTAGATATAGAAAACTCATCAATTCACTGTATCACCCTCATTCCATGAGGATAAGGGTTAGCGTATGCTGCCTGTAACTCGCAAAGAAATCCAGCCCTTTCGCAGGCAGCCTTGCCTGACGCTTCTGTCAGGTGGGAACGTCCTGAGTTGGGTTACAAAACAATTCAAACCATGTACTTTGTACTATTAATTCATAGGTACCAAGTCATATAATGTTAAGTTCATGCAACGAGGATAAGGGTCTGTGAACACAGCCTGTAACTCGCATATCAAATCAGCCAAAACTTCCCACCGCTTTTCGATGACTCTATTGGCAAGTGGGGAGGTTGGGGCAACAGGGGAAACCCGTTGGTCAATAAATGAACTTATGGTAGTGTATGGTTGAAGTAAGCCGTATATTAGAGTGGATGGAGCTTTAAGCGAGTGGTTTGACATTGAACAGGGTGTCAGACAATGTTGTGTTATGTCCCCATGGTTGTTTAATGTATTCATGGATAAGAGTATGAGGAGTGTTTGTTAGGACACGGTTGGTATACAAATATATAATGTAAATGTAAGAGTGCTGTTAGACAGGTGATGCCTTATTAGTGGCCGAGAAAGAAAATTACTTGCAGAATTTATTAAATGGTGAATGTGATAACGGGCAGAATGGATCTTAGTATAAATGTCTCCAAAACTAAGGTGATAGTTTTTGATAAGGGTGGATCAAAAAATAATTATCAGCTTAGTATAAGTATAAAACTGCTAAAACAAGAGAATGAGTTTGTGTATCTGGGCAGAATGTTCTGTAAAAATAGAAGGATAGATGGTGAAATCGACAGATGAGGGAATATATCTCGGAGAGTAGTTGGAAGTATGTGGACTATTACAAAGAATAAAGTACCATCGAACGAGGCAAATATGATAGTATATAAAAGTGTGCTAACGCCAACAATACTTTGTACACGCGAAGCGTGGGTTTTACAGGAGAAATACAAGAGCAAGGTGAATGCAATTGGAATGATATAGCTAAGAAATGTATGTGGAAAAACTAGTATGGATAGAGTCAGTAAAATATGGGTGCTGAAGGAGTGCGGTTTGAAAAGGAATCCAATAGTTCAAAATGAAAGAAGCGTGTTACGTTAGTTTAGGCATGTTGAGAGAATGAGTGTGGATCGATTGAAGAAGCAAATATAATATGAAGGTGGGGTGTGTGGATCAAAAGGAAGGGGTAGGTCATGTAGTACGTGGATAAATGTGATAAAAGAATGTGCAAAAAAAGAAAAACATTATTAGCTTGGATAATAAAAGAGCATTCATAAGTCGATGTATGGATGTTGTTGAAGCGAAGGGAGTATGCAAGGATAGAGAAGTGTGGAGAAAGTTAGTGAGAATGGATTAGGTCAGGGATTATTTTTATAGCTAAATGCACAGTTTCTTTCCTACCCTGTAAGGGAACGGCATGATTAGGTAGATGGTGACAGTTGTCTGTTTTATACATAGATTTTGAATTTATTTGGGAAATATTGGGGGATGGGGCTTAATATAGTCCCAGCCCTCCAAGATAAAACTGTGGGCTCGAGACCTCCAGCTCTCCTCTGTTCCGGAGCCCCTGATCATAGAGTTGTAAGAGTGTAGGAATAAACAAAAACTATATTTAAATGACATCCATTACTGTACTCATAGTCTTGTAAGAGCCTATGGTTTTCATATAGTGCCCTCTGCTTAATTGATTTACGTATTACAGTGTTACAGTAGTCTACTCACCGAATTGTAAGAGTGTAAAGCTTTCTTGTGGTGCCCTGCCTTTAGATGGCCCGAAGCCTCGTCACATAGAATCTTGGCTTCCGCTTCACTGCTTATGTTTATCTGATCCTTCTTCCCATCCTTTCCATTTCCTCGAGTTTTGGGAGACATCGTATTTATTCTATTTATGTTATTCCTGCTGGACAAACAGAAACAAAATTGCTTAATTTCATTAACTGAAATAGGTACCCTTCGTTTATTCTGTAAGTTAGCAAGATTATCTTGCATTATTCCACCATGGTGCTATAGCTTTTAAGATAAGGTCTGCTTCTATAATTAACACTAATAATCTAACAACTGAGCTATCCAGGAGTCATCTCGTCCACAGGGTCAATATTCACTCATATTTTCAGACATAGTCTGTGATGGATATGTGTAAATCGTCAGCTACGTATGAGTGAACTAATTAAGATCACGAGCTATCAAATACTTTGGAGGGCTTTATGCCGCCAACTGGATTATGACAATTAAATAAATGCGCATATCATGATGGATTAAATAGCCAAGCTACTATTAGCAGCGTAAGGTATCTCTATTTTAACACCTCTTTTAACAACTTATTGATGTTTTATGAAGTTTTCCCCGATACAGTTTTTATAGTTGACCCGTAAGCAATACCTATGTCAAATTTGAGGTAGATAATAATGGACGAAATGGGGACCTGATGGTCTAGGTGATACAGTTTTTATATTTGACCCGTAAGCAATACCTATGTCAAATTTGAGGTAGATAATAATGGACGAAATGGGGACCTGATGGTCTAGGGGTAAGATGTCAGACTTCTGTGTTAATGGTCTGGGGCTCAAATCCCGGTCCCGGCACAGATTTATGTGGTTACCAAACCCTCCTTCACCTCTGGCAAGGTGTGTGCTTTCACGCTTTGTGAATGTGTGGAATGCCAGACCCCCACCGTGGTTTGGAGCCCCCGTTAAACTGTAGGTACCCTATGCTTTCTCCCATCATCATTCTCACTTATCATCCTACCATCTGGGGATAATGGAATGCCTTAATGGTGTCCCCAGCTCAGAAATGAATTCCTACATATGCCAGGAAAGCAGAGGTTGACCAAGATGTAAATCATTAGCTCCACACCCTATAATGGGAGAAATGGGTGGAATACTTTGACTAGGCACTAAAAGCCCCTCTATTTTTCATCTCCTTAACGGTGCTTTATGACATTTTTCTACGAAGTATTCTTAATAATGATAGTAAGAGTGTTTAAATCTATGACCTAGGTGTGAAGGTTATAGGGTGTTCCAAGGTGCTTCACACCACTCATCTTAGGCGAGCTATTAATATAACTATATATATATATATAATTATATATATATATTTTCTCATCTTAAACTATGAATGGTTTGAATAATTACAACTTATAATTCTTTGTACTTTCTTATCTCTTATTGCTTTATTAATTAACTAACTTGGTTAATCATGTATATTATTCCTGTACTGTACCTATATCCTATAATCTAGTAAATAGTAGGGTAGAATGGTGCAATTTCAAATTTAAATTCAAAGATAAATCTTGAGTTTGGGATAAAGATAAAAACGTGACATAATTCTTAACATGATGTAGGCAATAAAGTACTTATAATTCTTTTCTGAATGGAGGGAGTGAGGTATACTGGTCACAGAACTGAGAGTATATAAAGATGGAAAACTCTGTGTTCACATCTAAAAACATCTCTTGTAACTTGCCCTGGTTGTACGATATTAGCAATAGGTTTCCGCAAATCAATCCCACTCTTTGTATTCTATCTTTAAGGCTTATTTTATCCCAGATCTAGCTAAGTTTATTAATGTGATAGAAACAGTTGAGAGAAATTCTATGCTAAATTATTTTTCCCACTTTATTTCCTTACAACTTAATCATAAGATGAGTTTAGTTATGGTTTTATTCAACAAACCTGGTGTTTGCTGCAATGTTTGGAATTTTTCAAATCCCATTCCATTATCGAGACATGTATATTTTCTTCAAATATTGAAATAAAATCCTATCTTCTGCATTATTTTTTTTCCAAACTATGCTAGGTCCTATAGCTTCACTCACATTTATTTTGATTACCAACATTACTTTCATCCAAGGTTGAAATACCTTGACTTTTATTGACTTTTATCATCATCAACACAAGTATAACAAGACTAAGTAGACTTGTTTACATATGCCTGGATAAATGTGGAATTTAAATTTGCTTACAACTGAAAAAATAACATCTTTTAACACTGTAGTAGTTCTATAAGGGATGTTTCAAGAAATAATTATAATAATAATTTTTCATTTTCCTTTATTAAAGTGATAGCCAACAGTTGAGGCCTCTAACAGGCTAGCACTGAAGATACAGAAGAACACACACATATATAAATATATTTATTTATATACATTGTTGTAGAAACAATACAACAGAGATCATAAATGAAATAGACACACTGTTAATTACTCTATGGCAATAGAAACTAGGAGCACTGTTCCAGAGAAATTGAGAAAATAGAAATATCTTTGTCTATCAAAAAGTATATGAATCAAATTCATTTTCAAAGACTTGAACTAAAAAGTGTATATATATAGTGCTTATTGCTCGTAAATTATTGGTTTTATAAAAATATATGTCACGTAAATGATTTTTATCTTTAAAATCACTACAATTTTACAATTATAAGTTATTTTGTATCTCAAATAGTTGCGGAGAAATTATGAAAATCTGAAAATTTATTTTATGTAAAGTACCTTCAAAGTCATTTTCATGAGAAAATGATCCATCTGGTTTATAATAATAAATAGTGTCTAGATATAACATTTAATCAAAATTGTTACAGCAGCGAATTTAGAGAAAATATATGTTTTTCTCTTTCTATCCCTCATTAAATTACCGATAAATTAACAGCTGGACATATAATTCCTAAAACTCCTAGAGGGGACCTTATGAACACTCCAGATACCAAGTTTTAACCCAATCTATAAAATAGATTCGGCTCTAGCCCGAGGTCACAGAGAAGGAAAATCTGTGCCCGAGGTACAGACAGACAACATCGCGAAAACAACTTTTAACTTTCTCTCGACACCTCGGAGAAAACGTACTATGATCGTCCAAAAATTTGATTTCGAGTTTTTGATAAATGTCGACTTTTTATGACCCCCTGAAAATTTAAAGTTGTTTTTGCGATGCCGTCTGTCTTACTTTGAGATAGAGCTGAAACTATTTTTCAGATTGGGCTAAAACTTGGTATCTGGGGTGTTCATAAGGACCCTAGAGGTGTTTTTGGAACTAAACGTCCAACCCTAAATTTAAGGGTAGTTTACCAAGGGGAAAAAAGAGAAAAAAAATAATTTTCTCGAAACTGGCTGTAACGATTTTGATTTAATGTTATATCTAGATACTATTTATTATTATAAACAAGATGGAAATTATCATTTTATCATGAACATTATGTGACTTATGTTTTTAATATTTTATTTTTATATATTTAATTGCGAGACCTAAAGATGTGCCCTTAGGTACATCGGGATTGTAATATGAAATCACTTTTATAACTTTCTTTGAAATCCTAAGTAAACATAAATTGAATTGATATATTATTATTATGATTTTTATTAAAGGCTATGCTAATTAATAATATCTTTGATAAATTGATAGCACATATTTTCAACTCTAGTTTGTCAAGTGAAACGTTTCCTGAACCTTGGAAAAATTGTACAGTCCTTTCTATTTATATATAAAAAAGTTTTAAAACTAACGTTTGTAACGATAGGCCTACATCTATACTAAGTATTTTCTATAATGTGTTTGAGAAAATAATACATGAGCATATGTTTCACAACCTGAATTTGGAAGGAAAAAATCTTAAAAATTTATATTTGGTGTCAATAATGCTAACGAACAAACATACCTTCAACATACAATTTTCAAATACTTACAAACATAAAATTTTGATTGCATAACATTGTATTGTTCCCCCAAATGGATATGCCATAATTATGCTTATTATTGATTGAACTAATGAATTAAAATTATTATTTCTATCATTTTTATATCCAGGAACATTCTAAGATTGTAAGAAACATAATGTAAATACTTATAGTTCGTTCTCAATCTTTGTATGCGTCTGTCCCAATTATATTTGTCGATTTTAGTCCAAGGTAAGTATACTATGATTGTTTCTTGTCTGTACGTCCAATTTTTCATTACAGTCATAGCCTGTTTTTGTCCAGTTGTGCAAATAATTATAGCTGTTATGTGTAATATTGACTCTTGTTTTGCATATTAGAAGAACAGATATGTTAACTATAGTTTTCCTTGAATTTGTTATTAGACTATGGCCCTCTTTTTGTAGTCTTGTTGCAGATTGTATTTTACCATATCGAGGTTCTTGTGAATAGTCAGTATTGTGGTGTCATCTCTGTATAGGTAGACATGTTAATGCTTTACTTGTCTTGTGATTGTACTGACGCAAATTAAATATAGAATAGGCCCCAGTATTGAGTCTCGTGGTACTCTTATATTTGTCATTTTTGTTTCACGTTTTTGTGTGCTAATATGTACTATACATATAAAATTTTGTTTTCTTGTTGTGGGATAGTCTCGATATCATCTTTAGTATTGTCCACCATTTCCAATCCTTTTTAATGAGCCCAGTAATATTATCAATGTCAAGTGTGTCAAACGACCTTTAAAAGTCAATAAATATTGCCAAAACTATTTTATTGTTGTTTAGGGAATTGTTAATTTTATTAGAAAAAGGTTCTAGAAGATTTTTAGCTCTTTAATATGTTTAAAATCCATTTTGCCTTGAGTTTATTATATTAGGGTTATTTGAATAATCTGTTACTTTGCTAGCTGTATATCTTTCAATCTCTTTTAAAAAATTGGCAGTTTTGCTGTTGCTCTGTAATTACCTGTCTAAATGACTCCCACCTTTGTAAATGGGTCTTTAAAAAAAAGCATTTGATTTGGTTGGGAAATGTTCCTTATTTCCATCATTATAACGTTATCATACCCTGGTTACAGCGAGGATATAGTTTTCTTAATTTCCGTACAGGTGATTTTAGGTATGAACAATGTAGATGATGATAATTTTGATGCCGACGATGAAAGTAATAATGATAATAATGATAAAGTATTTCTAAATTTTATTAATAATAGTAATAGAAATAATATAAATCTAGAAATATATTTACTGAGCCACCGAGAGCTAGAACTTTGAGTACCAAAATAAATCCTAGGTAGCAGCACGTGCCTGTATGGTGTTTTATAGTAAGCTCATAAGAGATTTTTTTTTAAATTCATTAAATAACTTGTATTGTTTTGTTTCTTATTTTAGCATTACGTCTTACTAACAGTTCAACTTATACTCACACGCTAATTAATTAGAGATGAGGACGGTTTAATGTAGGGAAAATGTACCTGCATTTTCGTAGAGGGAGATTGAAAAACAATTTAGGGGAGATCACGCTCAATACATTCAATTTGAATTCAAACCCCAACCACCTTGTTATCGGCAGTCTAGTCCATTGCGAGACCCTGCGGCCAGTTACCAAAGTGCACTGTAAGAATTTTAATTATGTCAATTTATATTTTATTTAGTTTTAAGTTATTTTAAAATGTTTATTTATTTTGACGTGACTAGCACGCCATGCGGCCAGATATCATACTACACTTAATTAATTTATTTTTAAACTTATTGTTTTCAACGGGCATTGCATTATGTCGAAGGAAACATCAGATAATATTATAACAATACTTTTATCAGAACAAGAAATATACTTGTTTAGCGGGTTTTTGTCCAAATATTCCATTCACATTTTATAACAATACTTAGTTAAATTATTTCTCGTTTATTTAGCTAAGCACTATATAAATTTGGCATAGAACTACTAGAATCTAATTTATTACTAGAACATCATTTGTTGTCTTATTGAATGAATTATTATTGTAATTTAAAGTTTCACAGTTGCCAATCATTGTTGATAAGATTTACATACAATTTCGTTGAATACCATAGTAACAGGTGCTGTTTATTTTAATTTTTCAGATATTTAAATGATTATTACTCATATCTTATGTGTTCATTATTAGGAATGTTTAATAATACCTAGATTTTCGGGCAGAGTGTTCAAAAAAAGAAAGAATATAGGCAAAAAGAAAATAGTGGCTCTTCAACAATCAAACAATTTACCTTCCTGTAGCTCTAGCGTCAGAAATATCCGAGTTTGACCGAAAGTCAAGACAGTCAAGAAGTGCAAAGACAAAACTGGAGGATGATTTAATGTAAATACACAAGTTCTTAGGTCCACGTTTCCATATTGTTTTTTATTTAAACATGATTTTCTCAAAACTAGATTTTTTATAACATAAGGAACACTTTCTCATTTCTATTAGTCCAATTAGATGATTATTCTCCCATATAATATTCTCAACACCATATTAAACACTTTAACGAGATCTTTCAAAGAAATATTTAGAGAGAGGAAAAAACCAACTGAAGGAAAAAATTACTTTTCTTTGCATGAAATTTGAAAAAAATAGCAAATTTAATACTATTATTTTTAGAAAAATATTTGCTCTCTAAAGTATTTATAATGTATCATTAGAGATTCACAAAAAAAAAAATCTCTAATAGGAGATGAAAAAATGTTCCTTAGATTATGACAATTTAACACGGGCAGGATAGGGCATACGGGTCCCCTTAACGTCTTCTACGAGAGGCCCGGGAGGAGAAAAAAAAAGAAAGAAATTGAGTCTTATGTCAAACTGTCAAGATATCAGATTATGCACACATTTCGTTATGTATTCAAATTTTATCAAACTTCTTAATTATTATTTCTTTCCTCCCAGATATTCCCTGTTCCTACTTTAAGTTCGATATTTATAGACATTAATTTCAAATTTAGAACTTAATTCCGCGAGATTTTTGGGGCCTCTACGAGAAAAACCGAGAGACGGGAAAGTGAAGAAAGAAGAGGGACTGGCATCTTGGAGATAAAGAGAAGATGACATAAATTATTTTCGGTGCAGCAAAAAATCGAAATTTCAACAGCTATTTCTTAAAAAATAACCTTTCAATTGCTCATCAAATTGACTACCAGAGATGCAACGACAACTTTAGACCACTGGTAGACCTCTGCAATGATGATTCTTGGACTTTTAGTGAGTTTTGGACCAACTCACAGTTTCAACGACGACCTCCCAGAACATCTTATGAGATGATAATATTTATATAATATTATCAGCAATTTTTGTTTTTTAAGTCTTAATCTTTACAGAGCTTTGACCCCACTACGCAGACGATATATTTTTATGAACTTTTCCTCTACAATTTCAAGACTTCGTGTTACTTTCTTCTTAAGTAATAACTATATATTATTTTTCTCAAGCTAACATTTTTTTAACAATGACTCTGTAAATAATCTTTTGGCCAGAGTCATTCCTTCGACATGAATGCAATATCTTATGTTCTTTTATTCATTTATTTTAACTACTATCCTAATAAAGGACATCTATTAATTAGGGTGTCTCAAGAAATTATAATATTTTTATTAATATTTCAATAATTATCCACAAAGATTGGAATTAAGATTTTTTTTATATTAATACATTTAAATTACTGAACTGTTAGTTGAATTATAGATTGCATTTTAAATTTATAATTTTGCATCTGTTAGGCAGAGTAAAATTTTAGATTAACGATTATATATTAAAGAAAATACTAGACTTATTAATTTTTTTCTCAAAGTCCGATCAGTTGTTAGTTATTTTATTTATATTATTATCCCCATCATTCAATGTTATCCACCTTGTTACTATTGTTATAAAACACATATTTAACGGTGTCTCACCTTAAATTAGTTCTCAGGGACGCTGACTTTGGAGGCCGGTATTGTTGTACGTAAGGTGAGTCCATTGTTGATTACGTATAGTAAAGGTATATTTTTCCCCAACATGACACAGAGGTCCTGAGAGAGTCTTGTGTACGATTTTATTCATTATTATTATTTTAAGTTTTACCCCGAGATATTAATTTTTGTTGTTGTTAAATGTAAATGTTGATTTTGAACCCAAAGTATTATATTCATTTTAAATCTGAGCTAGCCCACCATACTTTTATCATTATTTTATGTACTATTTTTAATGACGTCACTGGACTTAAAGTTAGTATAGATTTTTTTTAATATTTCTCCTTCTTTCTATAAAAAACATTACACTTCATCATTATCATTATTATAGATATAAACATATATTTTTATTTACAGCATTTATGATAAATTAATTAATGAAAGCTACAAGATTGTAGCAATGTCTGAGAAAAGGTGTAACCTTTCAAAGGCCAGCTTACCTCACTTCTGAGGTAGGGATGC
>CABFOV010005961.1:15387-38260 GCA_902141375.1 Timema poppense | reverse complement strand
ATTTATGCCGGGACCGGGGATTGAACCCCGGCCGCCAGCATAGAAGTCTGACACCTTACCCCTAGACCGCCAGGTCACCTCTCTCCTTCTGTTATCTTCTTTAATTGATATGTGTGAATTTGTTATTATTTGTTTCCTGTTTGGACGATTATCTGGTTAATATAGTATGGTTTTTCTATCCAGTGTGTCTTTTTAAGTAGGTTTTCCTTCTGGGTCTGCTTAAGGGCCGGGTAAACCGGGTGGTCACCCGGGGTGCTAAACAGAACATCAACCTATCCTAATGTAGGCCCTAATCTGAGAATTATATGAAAATAATCCCTAAACCTCTAACTCCTCACCTAATATAACCAATTTAAAAAAAAGTTCTTTTACATCCATCATTGTGGAAAAATAGCGCCATAAACCAGTTTTTTCAATTATCTCTTAAACCGTTCATTATATTAAAGTGCTTGCTATAGTAAAAAATAAATAAGAGAAAATTTGTCTTAAATAAGTGTTTTTATGTGTTTCTTTGTAATCCTTACCGTTTTCGTATAACCTCGCAGTGAAACGTTTGGAGTATGATTACCAAGGTCCGGAAGTGCATGAAATTGAATTTTTAATCTGTGAGTCAATCACAATGTTAGCTTGTATGTAAACACATTTTATGACACCCTGATATCGAAAACATGAAATATATATTTTTTTACATTTCTGAAGGATTTTTAGTATATTTGCATATTTTTTTGCATTTTTCTTTTTTTACCCTTATCGTGCATTTTTTGTCATTTTTATAATCATTACATAAAAATTGTAATATACAACGAGTAATTTTTAATCCACAAATTAATTATATCCATTTACTTGGAGCATTCATTTTCTCGTGTAATTATTATTATGGCCAGACATGAAACAATGAGCATAGCCTAATTTTTTTCTGACAAAACAGTACTTAAATGAGCATGTATTTTTATATTCTTATCTTATGTTTCAATTAAAAATGGCTGGCTTAGAATTCCCAAAGGACGAGAAATGTAAGGCATTATTTACATCAGCGGTACGGTCACGATTGTGTTGTTAGTTGAGTAGATTATTGTCAGTTGAAATTGTATAAATGATGTACTTCGATCTATTCGTACTATCTCTAAGTGAGCAGAATTCCGAACGTCAAACAATCACAACTCTACCATTTACGGCAGTTAATTAGCGAGTACGGTGAAAGTGTATTTTCCACATATGGGAAAGTAATATCATAGATAAAGGAATACATTTCTCTATGGTAATATTTTGTCAACTGTACTAGTCGACATTTTCAGCATAAAAATGTTTTTCTGTCATTCAGCATATCGGTCGTGAGAAACACAAGCGTGCTTTAGATTATTATTATTATTATTATTATTATTATTATTATTATTATTATTATTACTATTATTATTAGCACCGCGTCTTACTACCCGTTCGGGTTATACGCACTTACGCTAATGTGTAATGGTAGGGTGATTGTGAGATGAAATGGAGGACCTACAGTTTAACGTGGAATCCGAACCACGGTGGAGGCCTGGCAATCCTCACATTCACAAGATGTCTTGTCAGAGGTGAAGGAAAGGTTTGGTAATCAGATAAATCTTTGCCGCGACCGAGGATTGAACCCCGGCCGCCAGCACCAGAAGTCTGACACCTTACCCCTAGACCGCCAGGTCGCCCGTGCTTTAGAATGGGCAGCAACAAACAAATAATTAACTCAACGATTGCTCTTCCAAAGTGAATCAACCTCTAAAACTAAATCATCTCCTTTCAATCAAGAGTTGTGCGAAGTGTTGTAAGTCAATATTTCTCTCGAAAAACTAAATCATGCTCAAATTGGCGAATTCTTAGAAAACACATGAATCATTCTATTCCGG
Source organism: Timema poppense (assembly GCA_902141375.1). Lineage (NCBI taxonomy): Eukaryota > Metazoa > Arthropoda > Insecta > Phasmatodea > Timematidae > Timema > Timema poppense. Next base: position 36,380 of record CABFOV010005961.1, on the reverse strand, counting down.
ACGAATCTACTTTGTGTGAGAACTATCTAAGCCTATGCTATGAGAAAACTATAGATAAAATACGAACCATTGTACGTGGGGGGGGGATGGGTATCAATTGGATTTTAAATTTATTATTTGATTTTTAAGAGCATTTTGTATTTTTTTTTCAAGATATAAAAACACGGTTTTTATTTGCTTCCTTTTTATTTCAAGGGCACCTTTTTATTTTTGAGAGCATTAATACACATTTATTTATTTTTTAAATTGCGTTTTTAAGGGCATCCACTTCCGGGTACTGATGATTACCATTTATGGAATATCCCTTCATATTATTTACTAAATCATGCTCAGGCTACTTTAGGTTTGGAGTTGTTAGGTTTGGGGATTATTTTCATGTATTCCTAGTAGCCCTCTGTTATATAGGGGGAGCCAAAAGCAATCCCGCCCAGGCTCAAAATTTAACTTGGGTGCCCCTGCGGTTTTTTTTGGACTTGAAATACTTGTCTAAATGGTCTAGGATGCCCTTTGCAGATTTACGGCCAAAATCTGGCATAGGCAAGTTTGGGTGAATCTTAAATGTGTATGGGCCTTTCAATGATAACAAAAAAAAAGGCTACACGAGCAGTGTATTCCTTTTTATTGATCTCAGCAGTTAGCTCATAATTTTCCCTGATTGAATGGAAAAACTTTCAATTTTCCACCAAGTTGGAACCATAAATACTCATGGGCAAGGGAAATGGTATAGAAAACTTTGTGCTTGAATGTCAATACAGGTTAACTAATTGAATGTAATAATCTGATATAGTGACTAGAAATGTGACACTTGCTCATTATTTAAATATCAATTAAATACTTTTACCTTATCTTTATATTATACAGTAGTTATAATCTCTCCAATTCATAAAAAAATATTGATATGTGTCTGTGTTTGCGTTTATAGGTGCTCAAAATTATTTATATTTTCGTTAAAGAATGTTTAAGATAATGCTGTCTAGAAGGCTGTGATGAATTTCGAATTATCCTGGCGTCATTTAACTTAGGCTAATCAATAATTTATAAATTTTCCTTTTTTCAAATTGAAAACGTATTTTCAAGTATAAACTCTCCACGAACGATTATTTTCAATATATAATAAAGCATGAAATATAAAGTTCAACTCGAATATATATAATTATAAAAGTTTTAGATATTCCAAGTTATAGCATTGAAACATGTGACGTTCAATCCATTGTTCTTGCCACGCCGGCCAACTCTTTTTCAATAAATATTGTACCCACCGTTTTAAAAATGTTAGCAAACATAAACTACTTTCACACGCATCGTTATGTTTACACGCATTTTGATTAGTAAACGCTCTCACCATGTTTATTTATACCGTTTATATTGATTTGTACAAGCATGTGGACTCCCGTACCAACATGCTGTGAAATTTCATCCAACATAATCTGAATGAGATTGACTCCATTATGCAAAAGAAATAATTGGGGATCATCAGTGTGGATTTTGACGAAATAGATCAACAATGGATCAACAATGGATCGGGTTTTTACTACTCGACCAATGTTATAAATAAGTTAGAATACAGCGTGACGGTTCATTAAAATATACATGGATTTTTTTTTTTTAAATGCTATGATTTAGTTAAAAGAAATAAATTATATGAGAGTTTAGTTGAGTTTGAGATCCTACCCAAAAGAAACCTGTAAAAATAATTGAAATATGTTTGACAAAAAAAAATGTTAGTACTGATTAGAATAGAAACTATGATTGTTTAGTTTACATTAATAAGGTTGACCTATTTATATCCCTACTAGCTCTGTGGTATGGTGGTCAGCGTATTTGTCTGACAGTCCAAGGGTACTAGTTTCAATTCCCGGCTGGGTTGGGTTTTTTTCTCTGTAGTGTAAACGTTCCCTTCCTGGGCTCAGATAAAGTTATCTTTGTTGTCCTTTCACCCCCAAACTGTAGAAGGCAATAGAAAACCACCGCGACTATCACCCTGCTTGAAAATGTCTTTAATAGGTCACCAATTTTCATCCCTAAAATATGGAGCAGTGGTAATGATGATGATTAGTATCCCAAATTAAAATATTTTTTTTTTAAATGGCATTAAATAGTTATGTTTTAACCTGAAGCTCAATAATGGATAAGCCTTTTTGCGTGAAAACGCAAAATAAATTAATTTTATTCAACAGTAAAATCATATTCTTACACATTTTTGTTATGTTGCTTTAATATTATTATTGTAGTAAACCATTTAATATATTATGTTGATTGTTTGGTTCTTTTAAGGATCACTATACTCAAGATAAAAAATATATAATTTATTTCATAGCTTATTCCTACTCTACCAATAACTATAAAACTCTTCTTTCTTTTTTTTTTTGTCCGGCAGGTATTGAATGGAATCCTACATTCTTTTATCGATGTGTTCTACATCCAAAAGCAAAATATTTTGGCGTAATTTCCAGTAACGAGTGAAAATATCTCGAAAGAAATAATTATATTTCCCATAAGAGCCCAACAGTCTGCTTGCTGCCAGTTAGGTCAGTCACGTGGGAGTCACGTGGGCTAATCACAGTCCACCCTTGTCGTGCAAGTGCTATTTCAATAGTTGGCCGTACTCTTACTATAGAGAGCTCTAATCAACACGCGCTAGAGGCTCATTCTCGTAGCGTAGCTTGGAACTTAGCTGACATAAGTTCCAAATTGTAACCACTGAAGATTACAATACAACGGGAGGATGGATTCATGGATAAATAATCAAATGTTTTTCTTATTTTGATACTTGGTAAAATTAATATTATTATCTTATGCACATGTAAGACCCAAAAAATGTGTAAATTTTTAAATTCTAATTATCTTCTTGAGTTTTTTAGAAATTACTGCGAACAACATATCCTTTGACAGGGTCAATGAGTTTAAATATTTGGGAACAATTTTAACCAGAAATAACGATATTATATTAAAAGTTATCAAAAGAATACAGTAATGTATACAATCATTCGGATAGTAAGTTGTTGTCAGCTCGCCTGCTGTTCAGGAATGTAAAACTCAGAATATACAAAACAATTCTTTACCGGTTGTTCTCCACGAGTGTGGAGCGTGGTCCCTTACCTTATATAATGAAAACAAAACTAGAATTTTCGAAAACTAGGTGCTTAGGAAGATATTTGGTCAAAAAGGGATGAGGCTACTAGAGCGTGGAAGAGATAACATAATGAAAAGTTATATATACTGTACTCAGCACAAGGCATTATTATAATAATCAAGTCTCGTAGATTACGGTGGGCTGGATATGTAGTGCTGATAGTAGATTCTAGAACCAGGCAAACACATTGGAAAGAGACCATTGGGAAGACCTAAATGCAGATGGGCCTGAAAGAGTTAGGGTGTAATGAGGTTGGCTGGATTGAACTAGCTCAAGATAGGACAGGTGGCGTACTTTTGTACGTGTGGCAGTGAACTTTCAAGTACATAATGCTATAGATTAAGTAATTTACTGTGCTGTATTTTAAATGTTGGTAAACTATTTGTCTTTTTGCGCACTCAAACAAGAGTGAATTGCTTGTCCTCTTTAAAAATTACTCTATTAAATATATTATTTATATACTCACGGTACTTCCTTTATATTTTCCGATCTTATTTATTAAAGCCGCAGAAGTTTGTACTACATTTTGGAATATTTATCTTTCAACATATATAAATGTTTACTCTATTATGACGTTTTGTATATTTTCTCTTGCACTTTACAGTAGACTTTGTGAACTTGCGTGAATTTTTGGTACAAATACATTGTATATTTATATTCCTTTGCTACCTAATATAATATATAAAAAACTTTCATTGACAACTAGTTAACTAAAGTCGCGAAAGTAGTTAAAAAGTGGAACGTCAGTCGTCATGAACAAATTACGGTATATTCCACGAGACGAAGTCATGCCAGTTGAAAGGTTTGTTGATTTAGAATGGCTGCAAAAAATCAGTGCACAATGCATTTTTAATTAAATCAAAAACATAATCGAAAATATGGGCATTAGGTGTGAAAATGTAGTAGCTGTGTGCTTTGACGGCACTTCCACCATGGTAGGGGATTGTATAGGAGTTTGGGCAAGATGTGAGGAGATGAATGGATCCATTATGTATGTACATTGCTACGCACATTGTCTGAATATTGTCCTTGTAGTCACTATTGCGTCACACAAAAATAACCCCTTGATTTTTGATTATTTTTTTTATGTGGTCCAGCTTATTTATAATTTTATTGAAAGCAGCCCAAACCGACGCAATGTGTTTGAGGAGATGTTATAGAAACTGATTGTAAACTAAAAACGTTAAAGTCATTACCTAACACAAGGTGGGTGTGCCACTCAAGGGCTCTTCATGCTTTTCGTGAAATATTAATTATAGTTATTGAAGCAATAAAAAAAATACTGTGTAGGATACAGCTAACGCTAAAGTAAGAGCTACAGGCAAAGGGGTCTTGCTGCAAATGCAATCGTTTAACTTTATAGTAAGTTTAGAAATAATAGAGCCAATCCTTCATTTGCTGTTTAAAACCAGAAAAGCCCCTCAGTCATCAACCGTGGATCTGTGTGAGGTTATGGACCCAGTACAAAGCCTGTCTGACGCTTATCTAAAATGAGACACAATGAAAAAATCTTTGAGATAATCTATGCTAAAGCTGGAGGTTTATGCAATAAAAACTGCATTTCTATACCGGAAACAATAAAAAGAAAATGATCTGTATTTTTTTATAAAAATCCTGACACGGATGTTAATGTAAATACCAAGAAACACGAAATCAAATTCACAGGAAACAAAACTAATAATCAGCAATGTAGGGAAAATAATGAAACTCAAACTTGATGGATGCACAGCAGATGACATGCAGCTCTTGAGTAAAAACTTCAATAAAAATACTTAGTAGCTGGAAGCTGAAGTGAACTGCTGAGAACTAAGAGGTTGCAAAAATTCCCACCTAACACCTACTAATGTGCATGACTGACTAAATGGGTTAGCAGTGTTCGACAAAGAGAAAACTTACGAAAATTTTCTCTTCTCCTCCAGAAGTTTTCATTCATCCCAGTTACCAGCTGTTCGTGTGAGAGGAGATTCTCAAAAATGGCCTTTGTAAAATTAAAGCTGCGTTCAACAATGAAGCAAGAAAGACTTAATTCTTTGGTGGTCTCATTTATTGAGCAGGACTTGGCTATGAAAACCAAAATTGAAGATGTGATTGATGACTTTAAAAAGATGAAACCTTTTACCAGGAAAATGGCACTGTAAGCGTTACACTATTTTACTTTCCAATTATAGTTTTAAAAATAAGTTTAATAATAGATGAAAATCTTAATCTCATCAATAACATCCTTAATTTTTATAATATCACTATCAAAACGTATAATTTTAGTGAAAAAAATTAAAATAAAGCAATGTTTTCTTAAAGTAAATAACAATAAAGGGAAATCATATACCACCATTAGGCCTTTAGTCAAAAATCAATTTTTTAGGAGGAAAAGAAACTAACATACCATTATTGGAAAAACCATGAACAAGGCGTGTATATTAGATTAATCTAGGAGAAAAGGGGGGGGCGTGTTAAAAAGCTATTGCATGGATTATGTGACAAGGTGATAATGTATTTTTGAAATAGGCCTAACCCAAAAAATTTTAAACCGCACCCCCATTGTTAGGATTCTGGCTATGCCTATACTCCCAAGTTTTCCTTTTTAATAGTCATAATTATTTATTTATTTTTTAAAAAAAGGAGGGGTCTACATATTTAACCACAAATACTATCCGATCACCTTCTCGATGGGAACCATAACCTATATGATTTAATAACTGAATTAAATGCTTGGCCTTCAACTTTTGTGTTGAAAGTTTCTATCACTATAAGCCCAGTATGCAAAAATTCGTATGGTATCAGACTTCCTGAGATTAATAATTTCGAGCTTAGCAAAATTCCAAACTCATATCCATACAATGTTCAGATGTCAGTCATACATTTTGGTATATATATATATTGTATGGCTGGCTATGCGGTAAAAATATCCTACAGTGTTATTTAGAAGTTATCGTATAACCTGAACAAGTAGTAAGACGCAGTAATATAAAAAAAAATATAATTTATTTTATTTTTATAAAAATGAAGCACCATAAAATTATTCAATCAGAGCAAAGAATTTATAAGAGTGCATTATGAATATTCTCGTATTAAATAATAGTAGTAACAATATACCTACTTCCCACATGTTAGGTATACAAAAATATTAACAAATAAAATATTATTAAAAATGTAGACAAATTTCATACTTATTTCATTTCTTATGGTATTTGTTATGTTTTGTCCTCCAATTGAACATTTTAGCTAAACTGAAAGCGACCTATGACGTCATTTTTGAAGTGACTCACGGTAAAGAATGAACTCGGTCGTTTTACAATCTCCACGTGCTGAATTGACTTGGACTTTCTGCTAAGCACATTTGTTTTTCTTTCCCTTAAAATTATCAATTAATTCCGTTTTTTCGAACTCTAGTTTGAGAATCTATTATTCACATAAGTAAGTATTATAAATTAACTACCATTATGCAACCATTATTTTAATTAACGCCTGTACTATATTTTTCTTTGAGGGGCGGGGCTTTTTTTATGTAAAAAGTTATTCTATTCATTTTAAATGGCCCATGTTATTTTGTTTTAGTTTGCAAGGTATTTTTAAACGTGTTTAACAATCATTGTTACTTCACTGTGTACTAATAATAAAATTCATTACTTCTTAAATAAAAGAACAACTAGTTTTCTATTAAATAAGATTTAAAATATGTATTGCCAATGCATAAGACCTTTGCCACTATATTATTATACATCTCATTGAAATCATTCGGGCCTAATAGTCTTTATAGGATTATGTAGCCCCTTTATTTTATTCTTAAAATTTAAATATTATAAGTGTCCAATCAGAAACTTTGTCACTGTCGTAATAGTCTGTCCAAGGGCACTTGAGAATTTCATTTAACTTGAGTTAAACGGGGAAGTCATTTTTGATTAGTGTTTGAATTCTTTTTCAAGTGTACTGACATGTCTCTTTTAGCAAACTTAATTGAAGGGGGGGATACAGTTGGCACTGTATTGCACGCTTTAGTTAAAAGGTGTGTTTTAATTGAAAAGGGGATGGTACACATCATCTGTCCAATTTTTGGCTTTTTTTTAATCTCTTTCATTTAACAATATTGATAGTTGTCATACATTTTTGCGAAAATAAAAGCCTAAACATGAAAAATATAAAAAATAAAAACTCTTAAAATTAAATAAGGAAAATACTCACCCACTTAAGTGAACTTTCGGCTATCTTTTTTTTTACGTGGTATTAAAAGCTGGAAAGCCTAGAGATTGCTTGATTTATGTCCATCCACAAAAATAATAATAATATGATAGACATATCGCTGGACCTGCATGTACTTTATTAAAAAAAATTATATCTCAATAAATGACCTTGATCTAAAACTCATTGCTAGCTTAAGAGTTTAAATGCAAAGTAAATTTATCATCGTCACAAAATCATTTGTAACGGTCACACATTTCTTGTACCAGTATTTAATTATATAGGCCTATTTTTAAATAATTATTGGTGACCTGGTGGTCTAGGGGTAAGGTGTCAAACTTCTGTGCTGGCGGCCGGGGTTCAATCCTCGGTCCCGGCACAGATTTATCTGATTACCAAACCCTTCCTTCACCTCTGACAATACATCTTGTGAATATGTGGAATGCCAGGCCTCCACCGTGGGTTGGATTCCACGTTAAACTGTAGGTCCTTCATTTCATCTCACAATCACCCTACCATTACACATTAGCGTAAGTGCGTCTAACACGAACGGGTAGCAAGACGCGGTGCTAATAATAATAATAATAATTTAAATAATTGGGAATGGTAGCCTACACAACATCCGATGATACCATAGCTGCTTTAGCTAACAAGGTCACGGTGTAGGCCTATCACTCACATGATCACAGGAAAGTTTACATCATTGTGATTTGTTAGGGTTTTGTTTAGATGTATTAATATTAATAGTTAAATATTTATAATTCTTGGTGTCTTTCGATTCTACATAGATCTACTCTTGTGTGCGTAGTAAACCAAATAAAATATTGAAAGATTGTACCATAACAAACAAAATGTGACTAAAATTCTACAGATATGAATCACCTTTGGAATAAATATAGGTAGTCCTAAACTGTTAAATCAAAGTTATTTGCTGGGCAATGTGTTCTTTGTTAATTTACATGTTTTAGTTGGTTTGATGTCTTTCTGTAGCGTGAAAGTTTATTTTTAAAGGAAATACATTTTTAGTTTTAAAAATGTGTAGGTAGGTTAAGTTATAGGAGGAAAAAATAGCCAACCGTATTTATTTAAGTATATTTATACTTAGCCTATTATTGATAGGCCTATAGGTATAAAATTAATGACTGGAAAATAGCTATTTAAAACTAAATAGAACATAGACATATTGTTTTCTATGAAAACTCGGTTTTCATGAGTGGCCGCCAAACATCTGAAAAAAGTACTATGCATGATACACACGAGTGCACAAGAAGTGTGCTGGATTAAAGTGTGCAAGTAAAGTGCACAAGGGTGCAGGGTGCAGACTATTCAGACACAGCCCTTGTCTAGCCACTTAGTAATAGTTTTGAAAGGAATGTGTACTCTGTACAAATAAACAAATATTTTAATGACCTGATCAGTATTTCATCATGTTTTGTATTGTGCACTAAGCTATTAACTTATAGTACTTATTACTGTTTTGTTTTATAATTTCAGTAAGCAGTGCTATGGTGTCAACATCAAAGGAAAATGGCTTTGAAATTGATGCTAAGCTTGGCATACCGGTAGGCAAGTACTATGTGGTTGGCTGGGATGTAGACACGACTGGCCGTCGGCTGGTCGACGAGATCTGCCAGATCGCCGCATTTTCTAAAGACACCAGCTTCTCACAATATGTGATGCCATACCGTGATCTGAACATGGCCGCAAAGCGAAGGCATAACATAAGGGTGGTGACGATTGGGCGCTACCGCATGTTAAAAGATTCCAAGTCTGGGAAGGTGAGTAGACATCTTCATCCTCCAATGTTGTTTAATTATTTTTTTTAAATACATAGAAAATTTTATTGTCCATTTTATTAGGTCTACTGTTGTTTGTTTTGCTAGACTTAGCACATTATGATTATTCTTAACATTCACAGTACATGTACCGAGGGTAGCGAAATTTGAAACAAATTGTCAATTTATGGGGATGATAAAACATTTTATTTATTTTGTTAACAATATATGTCATAGGTGTATATACTTTACACTGAAATGAATAACACAAAGATGATAATAAATAATAGGTCTAGAAATTTTGATAATTTTGCATGATAATGTTGACCCATTGTTCTTGTTTCGTGACATTTTCCTATAAACATTTTTTTTTATTATTCAAAATATTAATTTATAAACGCAAAGGTTTAGTTAGGTTGGGTGGGAACCATAATTACATACAAATTATGAAAGGTTGAAATTATCATAATAATTATCATAATATTTCTTTTAAACTATAATTTTGGCTTTTATATTAATTTTGTGATGTCATCTAACGGGTGTTGCATTTGTAATTGGCTTGGTTCTCATGTATACAGTACCGTTGGGATGTTACATAGTGCAATTTCACTAGTAGAGTCTGAAAATTTCTTCAAACAAGATAAAAAGAAAAGTGTGTCTCATTTGTAGAATTGGGTTTGATACAAAAAAAAAATTAAATGTGGTTGTAGATCATTTGTACATGTTTGTAAAAAATATATTTCTTTAGGATATAGTTTTAGGTGTGCTACGTTTTCTCCAAACTCAGATTGCAACATGGTTGACATGTTTCTTAGATAACTCGGTTTATTGATTTTCTTTATTCAAACTAGCTAAAATAACTTTTTTTCATTTAGCATAGAATATGATGTGGGTCTTATTGATTTGCTAATCATAATAAGTTAATCATAAAACTTTTATATTTTATGAATAAGAGCATCCTTTAAAAAAAAGGTTTAATGTATATAGCCCACTTTATATGATAGGTACCCTCCCGGTATATGTTTTCAATTATACTTAAAGCTTGAATTTAAAGTAAGCCCAAGTGCTAGATATTTTACTTTAACTATATTTTGCGTTTAAAAGAAGTCTTACATAAACAAACAATAAGGCTGTGTTAGTAGTGGGTTTCCCTGATTACCGTTGAGTTTTAACATCTTATATCCTGCTGGCCAAATATCTCGTTTGTTCTTCTTAATAGTATATAGGGTGACCTAGGGGTTAAGGTGTCAGACTTCTATGCTGGCGGCCGGGGTTCAATCCTCGGTCTCGGCACAGATTTATCTGATTACCAAACCCTTCCTTCACCTCTGACAAGACATCTTGTGAATGTGGGGAATGCCAGGCCTCCACCGTGGTTCGGATTCCACGTTAAACTGTAGGTCCTTCATTTCATCTCACAATCACCCTACCATTACACATTAGCGTAAGTGCGTATAACCCGAACGGGTAGTAAGACGCGGTGCTAATAATAATAATAATAATAATAGTATATAGCTATTTTGGGAAGTCGTGCGTGGCAGCCGTGATTTACTGTCCAAAAAAATTACTCATCGGGCTAGTTTGCTCAGCATGGTGGCGATTTGTAATAAGGTAAGGGTGATTAGTCAGTAATATTTGTTTACCATAGTAGAGGTGCAGCATCTTATACTAAAAAAAAAATCTACCCTCTTTTTCCTACTCATTTTACCAGCGTATTCAGGGTTGCCATTCATCGGGAAAACCAGGAACAATGCTTGAATTTATAGCATGGGGGGGGGGATGTAAAATTGCTTTAATGTTGTTGCCCGTGGGAAATTTTAAATTTTTAAGAGCCTTAAAGTTCCAGAAGACTGGAAGAGGGCCCGAATAATAGGAGCCTTCTTCAAAAAGGACAGGAAAAAGCGTGAGAAATACAGCGGAGTAACCTTGATGAGCCACTATGCAAAGGCTTACAAAAAAAAGTATTAGATGAATAGTAGGAAGAGAATTGAGAAGAGCAATATGTCTTCAGACCAGGAAGGTCTGTTCACTGGATCTTATTTTTGCTGTGAGACAGCTGCAAGTCTGACACACTGGGTAAGAGAAAAAAATACCTGATTATGGCCTTCCAGGTTGTTTTAAAAGCATATGACTTTGTGCAGAAGAAGAAAAAGGAAAGTGCTGAAGAAGAAAGGGAGTGCAAGATGAGACCTTAAACAGTGAGAAATACATACAAGGGTAGTGCAAGCTTTGTGAAAGTGGGAAAGAACACAGATTGGTCTGAAACAAGGTAGTGAGCTCTCACCACTACTGTTATTATTATTATTATTAGCACCGCGTCTTACTACCCGTTCGGGTTATACGCAACCACTACTGTTCATTGTAGGCCTAATTAAGGAAATGGCAGGAAGAATTTGGGAGTGTAAGATAAAAGCATTGGTGTTTGCAGATGACTTGGCGTTGTGGGGTAGTGAGGATAAAGAAGTACAGGAGCAACTGGGGGTTTGGATATAAGTGGTGGAGTGGTATGGAGTGAGACTTAATGTAAGGAAGAGTCAGATGGTGATCACAACAAGGAAGGACAGGTATACAACTGGTGTGACAGTAATAGAGGAGCAATTGAATGTAGTAAAAAGGTTCAAGTATCTGAGCAGTATTCTAGTGGAGAGTGGAAGGAACAGGAGAGAAATAAGTGAGAGAGGAATGCAAGCAGTCGATTTTCAGAAATGTGAGAAGCATGATTTGGAGCAGGGATACGCCAGACAAGTGCAAGGGAGTGATCTACAATGCCTATTATCTACCTATACTGACGCATTCTGCAGAAACTTTGGTGACGAAGGAACAAAATTAAAGCAGAATGCAGCTGAGAGTACAGAGATTTCTGAGAAGCAGGATCAATGTGACAAAATTTGACAGGATGAGAAATGAGAGTAATAAAAATAGTAAAGGAAGAGCCAGTTCAGGACAGGATAGAAAAAAAAGGCACGACTCAGGTGGTATGGTCATCTGAGAAGAGAAAAGGGATGCCCAGGAGGATGTGGCTATGAAGGTGAGGGTAGAAGGCCGAGAGGAAGACAAAGGGACAGATGGCTGAAGGGAGTAAGGAGGAGAAAGAGGACTGGGCCAAGGTGGTGGGAAGAAATCCGGTCGAGGACCCAGCCAGTGCCTGGAAGCTGTTCATGCTGACAATGATTCGAAGGTGTGACCAAATTAAGTTAACAAATTTTCCAGAACTCAATTTCCAGAAAAATCACACTAGTTGACATTTTAGCATTAACACGGCTGCCAACATGTATTGTGTCAATCAAAATCAACCCAATTTTTATAAATTTGAAAGAAGGGTTTCTTCTAATAGTTTCTAGGTATATTGTCTGTGACCTGGTGGTCTAGAGGTAATGTGTCAGACTTTTGTGCTGGCGGCCGGGGTTCAATCCTCGGTCCCGGCACAGATTTATCTGATTACCAAACCCTTCCTTCACCTCTGACAAAACATCTTGTGAATGTGGGGAATGCTAGGTCTCCACCGTGGTTCGGATTCCACGTTAAACTGTAGATCCTTCATTTCATCTCACAATCACCCTATCATTACACATTAGCATAAGTGCGTATAACCCGAACGGGTAGTAAGACGCGGTGCTAATAATAATAATTCTAGATATATTTAATATTCCAAAAATTTTCCTGTAGAGATCAGTCTAAATAACTTTTAGGGGCATTCACATTTCAAAAAATTGCTCGGGAAGGACCACTACAATAGCTTTTTGACGAATCTAATTTTCAGAAAGTTTCTGGGTGAGGACTACTTGAAATATCTTCAAAGGCCACCCATATTTCATCATATATGGGGGTGGACCACTACAACTAAGTTCTAGGGGTTCCAATTTTCAGACCTTTGCCCAGGTAGTTTCCACACCTACTGTTTGATTGGGGGGAGCAGCTTATTGAAAATAAGGTGTTTTTTTCTAATGCCCCTCCTTCTTCACAACACTCGTTATAACACCAATTGTATACATACTATCGTTTAACATGGCTACTGTATAATCGTGGCTAAGCACAAATCAAAAGTAGAATAATTACTTTCTAATCTTAACCCAAAAAAAGTGAGATGACATAGAATAATTTCATAACTATACACATTTTTTTAGGATGGGGGGAAGGGTTCTCGCCTTATTGGCTCATGGCAAAGTCGCCCAACAGGAAATATTAAGGAATTTTTTTGAACAAAGGCTCATCCTGAACTAATTTAAAGGGTTTTAAAACATATTTTAGGTTGCATTGTGATGAATTTGGTAAGACTCCAATAATATACTAAACTAAGAATTGAGTAGAAATACTTGTTAGTTCTTGCACAGGTACAAACATTTGATGGCGTGTTACACACTTTTTACTAACCATTTTCATTTGGAATCACATGTTCATAGTCTCACAATTGGAGGAACAACCTTTTAAAAATCGGGAAAATCTTTTTATTTTGCCAGGAAAACGAGGAATTGTGCTGGAATTGTATTCTAGAGTTTGCGTGGCCACCCTGTTAATAACAGTAAAATAAACAAATGTCTGCTGTTGGTGAGGGAATTAACAGACTGAAATTCTAGCAATTCCAGGCTGTCTCGTTATAGCTGACCAATTGGGAGTTAAACAGAGGTTAGACAACTAAATGGTGCAACCGCAGACCAACCCACAATATGCTTGTTACAAGTGGCACACAAAGCTATTTTAAGTGGCACTCTTAAAGTTGATTCTTCTTGCTTCTTCAACAACCTTACACTTTTTGTATAATTAGGTTTTCTTGATAATAACAATATTAATAAAACAACAAAATACTAGAAGAAATCACAAAGTATGTTTCTTTTAAACCACTTGGTTATTCATGTTGATTTTAAAACTAATCTTATAAGGCATTCACGAGCTAAGTTTACCTGAATGACAGCTCGAAATGTTACTAGAAGTAATCCCTAATATATCACTACGCCAACAGCTGACATCTATCACTTTGGATGACTGTAATGAAAACAGATGGTAATATATTAATGTGATAGTTAACCACAGTAATTTAGGCCAATATTATTTATATATTTATTTGAGGTCGGACACAAAGTTTATTTATAGTTTTATTCCACTTAAAAAAATATTCACACCACTTTCACAAAAACTTCTAACGAACATAGCCTCAAAATGGCGACTGACGAATTTAAACCATATGATTGAACATAACGGTAAACAAGTTTTTTACAATGATGCAGACACGCAGTTGATGAAAATACTTTATTCAGTTAAATATTTAAAAATATGATAAAATAATCATAAAATCATGTATTGTATGTAAAAAAAATTACAACAATTTTCTCTTTTCCAAGTAAATATGGTGCCTGTATTAAAAGATATTGATGTATGCACTATATTACAAAAAATCAGTAACGTTCCAAAACAAAAAATAAGTACTTTTAATTAAGTTCAAAATATTGTTTCGAGTTGGACAAAAAGAAATTATTTAAAAAAATGAAATAGTATGAGAAAACTTAAGTTTACTTTATTTTAAATGTAATATATAACAGGTAATTAAAGATCTTTACATTTATAACAAAACTGTGATCTTTTACAAGTGTTGGCAACCCAAAGCCTAGACATATGATTTTCGAACCTATCGTGAATGGAATATAATTTTTTTCTGGAAATGTTTTATGTTTAGGGGTTTGTTTTCACTATTACTGTTTATTTTTTATGTTACCTAAAGTAAATATAAAAACCCAAAACTCTTGCTCTCTCACTCAAGAGTAAAAAAATAATCATAGGCTTAATATATTTTTATTGTACTTTTTGCAGGCTATTGATGGTAGGATGAAGTTAGGGTAGAGGTAATAGAATGGAGTGGCATGTTCAAGTTAATCAGCACAAATAGTAGCAAGCTAGAGAAAAAGATTGGACATCCCTATCTCTGATTTAGAGCTTGGTTATAAATGTACCTGTTGACAGACAAATCACAAAAATGATTTGGCAATGAAGTGGATGGGTGAAATAGAATATTGATAAAATCAGTATCGATAGGGGTTCTTAGAAAATGATTGAGATATCTTGGCTAGTTATGTAGGTTCTTGGAATAAATGTTTATTTCAATAGCTTCTTATTAGTAGTAGTAAGGTGCATCATGGTTTATTTATTTTGGGTTTTAAAGTGTCAAAATGAAGGCCAGAAGTTTGAGCATATGTTAAGACCATGTGTGGTTGAAAAAATTGCCTTTCAGTTAGGTAATGGCTGAAAATGAAATGGACAGAATTATATGTCCAAATACTTACTAAACAATTGAATTTATTCCCTCATCAAATCTCAAATTAACACTTCTCTAAGGGGGGATGTAAGGGAATATGAGCTAAGGCCCATAACAAAAAAAACTTTTGGCCAAAATAAATTAAATATTGTTTCAGTATATATAGGCCATCCACGGCAGGAGAGGTGGTGGCTTACAAATAGGAAAAGCTACCATGTATCTATTCGCCAAAACATATAAACTGCCAGACTATGTTGATTTGTTGTTACTTTTGGCAGTCAAAACATTCACACAAACAAACTATTTATTATTAACATGTGGGGAATGCTAGGCCTCCCCCGTGGTTCGGATTCCACGTTAAACTGTAGGTCCTCCATTTCATCTCACAATCACCCTACCATTACACATTAGCGTAAGTGCGTACAACCCAAACGGGTAGTGAGACGCGGTGCTAATAATAATATTATTAACATTTTTTACCTTGTTGGAACACAAACTTATGAAAATGACCATTTGGATTTTTCTTTTTTTTTGTGAAAGTTGCATCTGTGGTTCACCTAAAAAAAATGCTGCGTCTCTTCTAAAATAAAGATTGGGAACCAGCCGAAACAAGGGTGGTTTATGACGACATACAAACTGTCTTGTTGTTTGTGTTCATGCGCTGTTTACAAAATAAAAACATTTTAGTTCGAAACTAATATTTTGTATGGTTTTCTCTCTCTAGGCTATACAAAAATTATTCTGGTAGCCAGTTATAACGAGATACAAGTGTCAATATATTACTTTTTAGTTTATTATTTCATCTACTATAATATCTATTGTTGCCACAACCTCAAAACAACGAACATAATAGTTGTATTAATATATTGTTATTTTAACAGGCTAAGAAAACACCACTGATACAGATGTACAGTAATCCTTAAGAAAGTATTATTAGACTTGTTTGATAAAACTTTTTATATTAAATAAAGTAAGTTATTAGTAAGCAAATAATAATTATTTTTGAATAAGTTGATATTAGCCACTCTGTCGATATTTTCAATAAAGAACCTTCTGCTATCTGTCAAGATATCACCTCTCCTGTCATGGATGCACTATATGCTTATCTTAAATTTCTACACATATAACTTAATATTCCTAGCATGGCTGTAGTAGCATTTGAACAAAAACTTAAATTAATAAAATAAAATTTACTGTTCAAATTCTGTGACATATATTTAAAAACTGTTGAGCTAAATATGTGGAGAAATTAAACTAAATGTATTTACTGTAGTAATATTTTAAATAGCTTGGCTAAAAAATTATTTTGTTCTGTTATAAAAATGTACAAATACTGACCTTGACTCAAATTCTCTTCTATCCCATATTACCATGCAGAATTGTTAAAAAAAAAAAAAGTTTGTTGTGTTTGACAGATTACACGGCCAACAATATACTTTTGAAACTTTTCAATCTGCTCAAAACTCCATTTGTATAGTGACTGTTGGTCCACAGCAGTTTGTATTCTCGGGTTCAGGTCAACTCATCGACAAAAAAGTGGTCAACACGGGAGGTAAAAGTCATCGACACGCACACAAGTTGTCGACACTAGTAGGACCATGTCATCTACACAACTTAGACCAACTCGTTGACAAGCTCCAGTATAGGAGGGTCAAGTCATTGACATTCAAAATCAACCGATACAGGTGGATCAAGTGCTCGACACAACTTGGACCAACTCGTTGACAAGCTCCAATATATGAAGATCAAGTTATCGACACAACTTTGGCCAATTCATTGACAAGCTCCGGTATAGGAGGTTCAAGTCATCGACAAGACTTTGGGCTAACTCATTGACAAGCTCAAGTATAGGAGGGTCAAGTCATCGACACAATAATAATGCATACTATCAATAACTATTTTGTAATATAATATAATATATGAATAAATTAATTAAAAAGCTGGTTTGGACAGTATAAATTAAACACAATTTATAGCCATCAAGAACACAATAATACAAATTGGTTGTCAAGGTAATTCCATGAACAGATACACTTAATACACAATTGGTTGAAGAATTTTTTTCTGTCTTGATCACTAAATTTACTAAATAGAAAGAGTAATTTACAGAATACATTTTAATATCAGAGAAACTATATTGTGTTGGTTGTTTTGTAGGCTTTTGACATTAGTAGACAAAATGTGTTACTTTATCAAATAAAACTTACACACAGGTAACATTTAAAATATTGATTTTATATTTACAAAGAATTCATACAAATAGATTAATTCGCCCACTAAAAGATAACTTAAAATACAGAGTATACAGGGAAATAATCAAATAAAATCCCATTTACATATTTATGAAAACAATGTAATCTTAAACCGGCTTCGTTGCTTCATGGTTTAAGTTATCACTCTCACATTAGATTAGACTGCTGATTATGGGGAACTCTTGAGTTTGAATCAAGTGTACTGAGGGTGTTTTTTCCTAAGTGGCTTCCCACTCTATCTCTCTATGCAAATACAGGGGCTTTTTCTCTAAATTTACCTTCCAGATCTTCTTAGTCAAATCCCAGGTTGTGCACCTGTCGTAATGTTTAAGTCAAATATAGCTTTAGAACACGTGACTACTGGAAAGTGCATCACTAAACTCCATTAAAATTTCTTTTTAGCACCACGTCTTACTGCCCGTTCAGGCTGTGCGCCTATGTACTAATTATGTTAATGCGTTAGGGATTTGGAGTGAGAGTGGAAAACCATTTTGGAAAAAGCATCCTCATTGCACCTGAGCAGATTTGAATCACGCTCACTTCTTCTTTGAGGCCAGTCTTAACATGCGAGTAGCATGTTTGGCCAAGCAGCCACCGAAGCTGGTCAATAAATTTTAAATGTTAATTATGTAGCCAAGGAAATCATAGTGAGTGACACATTAGACAATGTGACTAACTATTCATAAAGCTACAGAATCAAGAAACTAGAAAGCAAAAACTTTGATTCAATACACATATTGTGAGCCTGCGTGATTGCTGGCATGGAAGGATGCAAAACGAAGGACCATGAAGCTCTTTAATTTTTTATAAATATTTAGGGAAACTAGAAGATGTCACCTCAGGTGATTTTTTCATTCATATCCAAATATATAAAAACTAAGTGCTTTTTGTTTGTTTATTTGTTGCTCAATCACACCCAAAACAATGTACCGATTGTGCTAAATTTCATATGGATATAACTGAGACGTCTGACTAACACATTGCACCCTCCTTAGCTAAACTAAACCACAATAACATCAAAAAGGGCAATAGGAGTGAGTAGCTGGAGTTCTTGTTTTGAATGTCTAAGTATAAACATTCGAAACTGAGCACGCAACTCACACTGGTTGTGGGAATGCTATGTTGACGGTTGTCCTCAAAGAAAATTTTATATATATATATATATACCCACAAAGAAAAAGCAAAGAAAACACACATAACCTAAGGGTATTTTCTCTATTCCTAACTTTAAAGAAAACTTGAAGTTGCATTGTTGGTATTTATTCATAAATATATAAGTATAAGGGTATGAATAAGTTTGAACAATATATAGAGATATTAATAAATCATAATGATAGTCAAGTTGGCAAACAAATAGTATTCTTTAAAATTTATAATGATTGATGTAAACAAAATTATATCAAAGTTAAATGCAGTTTTACACTCAAAACAGCCGCCTCAGAATAGAACAATAATAATTAAATCATTTCTTTCCGCACGGAACAAACTAGTGAAGTTATGTGACCCTCGTAAACAAATATCAATTACAAAATCTATCTTCATTATTTACAAAGGTGAGTTCTCAAACTTCCTAACTAAATTGCACAATCATAATAAGGGCAACAAATATGAATTTTAAACTACAAGTGAAACCTGTTATGTTATATTTATAGACGACAAAACCAAAATTGGCTGCAAAATATCAATATTAGCCGTCATTGTAGAGTTTATTTTGTCTCACAATCATATCAGAAGTTATATCCTCAAACTATTCTATCTCCACAAAAATAACCTAAGTATCAACATCTTCAATAGTAAACTAAGTATTGATACCCACAAAAATAAATCAAGTATCAATATCCTTATAATAATCAATTTTTTTCATATGTGACAAAATTCAACATCAGTCTAAGATTTACATGCATTATAGACCTTTACAAAATAATATATATTGACAAAACAAGAATGTTGAAAGGTTAAATGTATAAATAAATAATTAATAATGATGTAATACTAAGCCAAAATAGAAATTTGTTCTTACATTTTAATTATCTGAAGCCTTAGCTTCTTATTCCTCCATTCAAGCTAAGTCCAAGGGTGCCGACAAGCTGCCCCGCCGGCACTATATATACAAAAACCCAGAGGACATTGGAGAACAGGATACATGGTGGGGGAATACATATGGATCACCAAGGGGGGAATGCGCACGACAACAATAACTTCTACTATACACTCCAAACAACTGGAACCTTCTCGATTATAATAGAACATCTCTTCACAGCTTAAGCTCTTTGGAACGTTTATAGTTGTGTGGTGCACTCTAGTGGGTGCCATTTGAACCTTGATGGCAGTGGTTTGGTTGTGTTGTTTTTCTCTTTGGCTCATAGTCGGAGACGCAGGGGCAGTTAAATGGGGTAACATAGACTAATAATTATTATAAACCAGCAGTTTACCTGTTCTTCGAACGGTTGAGCAGTGTCAAAACTATATCATATCATATTAGAAAGTTAAACATGCGGCTACCAACTTTTTAATAGTTTCTCATTGTAAAATCCTGAGCTAGCTTTGGTAACCCCAAACAATGTTGTAGTCAGCCAATAATTTCGTGGGTTCTTTGGTGTGTACATTCCCCAATTGCTGAAGGCTAGAAAAAATTATAAATGATAAACAGTTCTAGAAGCTATCTGAAATATTTTTTATGGCAACATAACCCTCTTAACTGCTGAAAGCTAGAAAAACTCTGAAGTGCTTTTTATGGTAACACAACTCCCTAATTTGTACTTGTACCTTAGTTTTGATATTGTTTGAACGAGATATATATTTTGTTCATAAAATTTATGGGGGCTTTAAACCCCCCCAAAAAAACCTTGACTATGTATGGCCTTGATCTTAAACCAATCCTGAAAATTAAAAAATTAAAATAAAATATATGTATGAAACTAAATATTACCTAGTCTGAATGCACAAAAAAGGCAATTTAAAAAATTAAAATAAAATATATATATGAAACTAAATATTACCTAGTCTGAATGCACAAAAAAGGCAATTTATAACTCCACGATATTGACCTAAGCACTATCATCAAATAAGATAAACGAACTAATATACATTGTTAAAGAAATATTTTGGCAAAAAATGTCACTATTCACTAAAGAGAATAGATAAATAATATACTTTGTTAAAGAAACACAATGATTAATAGGCATCGTGGTTTCTTAAAGAGCATCAAAGTTCATTGAGCAATGTCTCCAGAATTTGTTAATTTAAACTGTTATATCAACGCTATATATGCACTAATTTATCCAACATTTAGCTTTATCGCAATGCTACTGGGTCCTCTTTAAGATTATTTCTAGTTTTTTCATTTGTTTATTTTTAGATTTTTTCGTCTGCTTTTACAAAATTCAAAATTACTATCATATCAAGAGAATTGT
>CABFOV010005961.1:0-15166 GCA_902141375.1 Timema poppense | reverse complement strand
TGGAACTTTTTTTTTTTTTTTTTTTTTTTTGTTTTTTTAAATCTTTTGGCCATTTCTTACTCCCTACTTTTAAACTCCAAACTTTCCAGCATTTGTTGTTATTGTGGGGTGGTCCTTTTACAAACTGAACAAAGTTATTCTCTTTCATGCCAAAAAGATTTTAAAATAATTTTGGAAAGATTTGAAGCTAGTAACCCCCCTTCCGACATTCCCTGTTTTGAAATTTTATGATTTATTTGATAATACTAGTTGGTGTATTTACATGCTTACCGAATTTCAATTTTAAACAACATTGGAAAGTAGTGTTCTATATTAGTTGTATCATTTTTGATCTCTTTCATTTCCTGGGCCTCAATGTTGAAATTTGATATGTACATCCATCATTTGGTACTCCAGGGAGGTCTACATCGACAAAAAGATATTTTTTTATATCATTATTAATAATCTTGAGAAGAGCCCCACTTCCCATTTACCGCTGATTCATTTTGAAATTTAAAGATAAGACCTCAATGGAGGATTGAGGTGGTTCTTATACCCACTGGACGGATCTGAATCTTCTGAAAAGTAAATTATTTAATTTTAGGAATTTTTAAACCCTCCATTTTACCAGCACCACATCTGTTGTATATGTATTGTAGCTCAAATTTCAATTCAGATTTATATATTTTTTAATTTCTTATCGTTGACTTAATTATGATTTATTTGAATCACACAGCTAGTTGACATGTAATCTTGATTTTAAGAGTTTATATAATGTCTTTTATTTTAGTATATATTATGTTGTATGACATCTCTTATGGATGCCGATTGGTAAAAAAAAACTATATCATTGAAAATAAAAAGGGTTGTTTAATAATTTCTAAACTTAATGGGTGCGTATATATTACGCGAGAACCTACCTCGAGATCACTGGTGTAATTGGCCCGATGGGTGAGTTTTAATATAGTTTTATATGTATAGTAAAATCTTTATATACACCTTGACAACCAATTAGTGTTATTGTGTTTCTTGATGGCTATAAATTGTATATAATTTATACTGCCACAACCAGCTTTTAATTAATTTAAGAAATATATAATTCAAATTGTAAAATTCCAGCTTTAAGGTGCACATGTCCATGCACAAGAGTTACTTTTTGAAAATTTCAGACCCCTGCGTGTGATTGATATCGCACAGTGCCCCTTACACACACATACACACACATTCTTTGTTTTATTTATATATTATATTACAAAATAGTTATTGATAAGATGTATTATTGTATTGATGACTTGACCCTCCTATACCTGAGCTTGCTGACGAGTTGGTCCAAGTAGTGTCGGTGACTTGACCCTCCTACACCTGAGCTTGCTGACGAGTTGGTCCAAGTAGTGTCGATGACTTGACCCTCCTATACCGGAGCTTGTCGACGAGTTGGTCCAAGTAGTGTCGGTGACTTGACCCTCCTATACCTGAGCTTGCTGACGAGTTGGTCCAAGTAGTGTTGATGACTTGACCCTCCTATACCGGAGCTTGCTGACGAGTTGGTCCAAGTAGTGTCGATGACTTGAACCTCCTATACTGGAGCTTGTCGATGAGTTGGCCAAAGTTGTGTTTATGACTTGACCCACCTGGCCTTGAAAATATGGGTTACATTTTGTCAGCGGGTTGAGTGTCGATGAAATGGTCCTACTGGTGTCAACCACTTGACCCACTCATTCTTCCAAATATTTGTTTAAATTTTGTCAATGGGCTTACTGTCAATGACTTGACCCACCGAACCTTTAAATATTTTTTTTCAGCTTGTCGATGAATTTGTATGATGCCAGTATTCTTGGTATCGCATCGAAGAGCTTGTCAGGGGGTTTTAATACTTGTGAAGGTGGGGAATTAAGTACAGATGAAAATGACGAGGTTGATGAGATCAAGTTTTATTTTAAAAGTTCAAATAGCATCTGAAATTACAGTTTATAAAAAGTGCACTAGGGTTACAATTTACATGTTTGAAATAATGGTGGTGGCCGACACTTATATTATCTAGTCTAAACGATGTGAATCACCCCTGAAACACACAGTAAATAGGAATTATTGTGCTATTAAGATACATTGTTTCTTAACACATCACGATGATTCCTGTTTCACGTGTACCCTTTTCATCATTACAAAAGGTTTGTAAACCCAACTAAAAGGATTATCACGTCCAACCAGCTAGCGTGTTACTTGGGAAGTGTTTCCATTCATTTGTTTCATCCCTCAAGATAAGAAACAGGCACCAATTTATTATTACGGCACTAAATGTATAGCATTTACAAATTAAATTGTGGACACTGAAATCACTAGCAATAATAAAATATTTAGTTTGAGCTTCAAACAAAGTTAGAAAAACAAATTTGATAAACCAATAAACAGATATGTGCTGGGCATGCAGTGGTAAATAAATGCTGAAAGAATTTGATTGACAATTATAATAATTTGTTTCCATTACTAGTTTTCTATGCTAGTTCTAAACTGTGGTTTCAACCTACTGGTTCCAATATGACAATGGTTAACTCTGATGAAACAAATTAAGCAAATGGGTGAGTTTGTTACCCAGTCCAAATCGTTCTCAATTTTTATCAACAGTTAAACTTTTACCAGTATGTTGGTCTATTGTTTGTTACAAATATATTTTTATATTAGATGTTATTTCTTTATTTATAAATAATTAATTTTAATCACTAAAAAAATATATTTGGTTTGTTGTGTCCTAGGTGACCTGCCCATACTGGATTTAAAATTTTATCAAACCTACTTGATCTGAAAAAATTATATAATGCATGTCAATTTTGCAATTTACTTCAATACATCTATCTAGTATATATTTGGTATCATAAGTTTGATTTACCATTGTAATAAGCTTTTTGCAATGTTTATTATTGTAAAATTGTTCCTATAATAATTCTCCTGATTACACACATTGGTAGGCTCAGGGACCAAATGTTAGTCTCATAAAGTTCGGTTAGCCAGTGACGGTGAGGTCAAGGTTTGAGTCTATCATGTGTATTGAGGGTACGTTCTCCTAGAGTGTTTCCCATTTCCCCTCACACAAATGTTGGTATATTTGATCTCAATTATACCTTCCTTATTCCTACCAATTTATTGTGAATAGTATGTATTGCCTGGACAGGTATTAAGACAAGATGGAGAAATTAAAAATCTTTGTTTTATTAATTTTAAAGGCTTTACCTTCCCATCCAAGACGCTTGTGTTTTTCTTGTTGCAGATACTGAAGACTAAAAGTGAAATTTCTGCCTTAAATGACTTTCTCCATTGGCTTGAGGAGTTGCGAGGCAAGGACCTTGATGGGGTTCTTCTGGTGAGTCATGAGCCTCGTAAGTGTGCCCCCGCCCTGCTTCTTGAATCGCTGCGCAGGTACAATCTGGTTGACAGATTTATGTCTGTCGTCAAGGGCTTTGTTAACAGTTACACCATCGCTGAGCTAAAGTGTGCCAAGACTGTAAAGTCCTTCTCACTGCGTACGCTTTCGAAAGTGCTCCTCGACAAGGAAGGAGACCTGGACAACGCTATGGAAAGGGCACGACTTGCTTATCAGGTGAAACATTTGAACACTAGGTCTAAGACTGTGATTCTAACCCTTTTCTAATCAATGCACTAACATAAATATTTCTTCCAATTTAATTATAAATGTACAATAACAGATATTTATATAGTCAGGCTAATTTTGTTCAAATTAAGAAGGGTATGGGCTACTCTCACACAAATATAGACTTGTTTGATCCATTAATGGATCATAATAATCTCCAACATGAATTATTTTTAATCAAAATTGATTCTTGATATTCCCTAAGTAAAACTATAATTGATAGTTAATTTGTGGACCAGGTCCTGTCCAATACATTTAATAGGCTTGGGCTCTTGTCTTGACCAGCTGCATTAATGTTGATTTGAAAGAATCCTAGATGAATAAAATAAATCATATCCATTTGTAGACATCAACCACTTATACATCTAATGCTTTCCAAGATTTGGGTTTCAAATGTAAAATAAAATATTGAATTTGAAAAATGCCTTTTCTTAACTATTTTTAACTTTACTAGTGCAATCATGATTAGCCAATCCCAATGACTTATTTTAATCAGTCCCCTAATTTTTGACACTAGTAACTGAAATTGCTTTGGAAAACATAAGCTCAATTAATCAAAGTGTTTAAGCATCATACTTAACCACATTATTAATGTGTGCAATCCATCACAACCCCTTGTCAGATACATAACCTAAATAGCATCCATAGCAGGTTCTATAACTTTACACTGGATTGTGTCCTTTTGTTTATCCTGTTTAATTTCTATTAAATTGAAGCTATTTCTTGGTATTTAATTGATATATTTTTATGCTTAAGTATTGTGTTTTATTTTATTTTTTTAATATAAGGTTACCTATCACCTATGTGGAGGAGACGAGAAGCCGGAAACTGCTCAAGGAGCTGGTGATGCAAGGGAAGCATCCACAAGCTTTTTGGAAACCATATGTGGTTTTGTTTGGTCCATAAAAAGTGAAGAAGAAGAATTAGAACAATTGAAGGCAATACTTAAAAAACAGAACTCATTGCGTCCCATTTTTTGGCCACTTTTGCGCTTCAGCCGCAAGGAGAGGCAGCGTGCGAGTGGCTTGCGCCGGTTACTTGTAGATGCTGGTGTTGAATATGAGTCTTTAACAGTTCACTATGCTGCAGATGGTAAGCAAGGAATTTCCAAGTTGTTGGAAACTGTGAAAGGTGAGCCCAAGGATATTGAAGAGTTGCAAGATATTTTGTTAGGACATTTTGACCCAGAGCACAAGCCGAAACCGGAGGCAAAGCCTGAACCTGTACAGGGTAAGGTTTTGAGTGGGGAGAATGTCAGTGGAACTAGTACTCCCGACACAACGGAGAGCTCACCCATGAAGTCTCCCAGTTCTGGGAGTGAGACTAATGTCACAAGCAGTGTCACTCAGTCCTTGCCAGGGTCTCCTGGGAAACAAGTGTCCTCGACACGATCTTTGGATAAGGAAGATATATCACAAAGTAAATCTTATTCATCTGACTCGCCAACATTGTAAGTCACCCATATGGGCAAGAGTGCCTTACTTTTTCGTACAGAGAAAAAAAAATTAACATTTATTTTTTTTTAGCCAGTGGGGCCTTAATTTTTTTTTGTTTCAATAATATTATTACTATTTGTTGAATAAAACAAATTATCCTACGAACATTATTTTAAAAATAAGGAATTTATTTTTATGTTTACCAAACATTACTTTGTTACAATGGTTTAAGTTGCTGATAAAAATATAGTATTTGTGATATTGCTTTGAATTACTAACAAACACTTAAAATGTTAATTAATAATATTTTTGGGTTTGCATGTTTGTGATGATATTGTTGTTTTTTATATATATAATTTGCTCAATTGCAATAAATATTGCCATTAATTTGAGGCTATATTATTGTATTCGATATTTATGTTGTTACCTCATATGAGTTGTAAATATTTGGATACTGTGTCTCCTTTATTTTTGTACATTTGAATTTTCTTCAAAAGAAGTTTTATTTTCAAATTTAATATTGTGGCTAATGTTAGCTGAATTATTTTAATTTTTAATTATAATTAGTTTGTTTGCTTGAATAGTTTATGATTGTTAAAAATAATGAAGAATTATTTATGTGATTTTAATTTAAAATCTTATGTAGCAATATTTTGTTAACTTTGAATTTATTGTTTAGCAATTATCTTGTTATCTCATAAAGTGTTTTTATTTTCGTTAACAATCTTTGAATAGTGCAATGAAAATTTATTTTCCAAATTAATTTTTTTCATTGTGAAGATCTCATTGTAATGAAATGTATGACTTATCTTCCAGATAATAAAATGATTATTTATGGTTTTTACTTATTTTTTAATATGATCATTAAGGTGCGGCAGAAAGGAGTGCGAGTAATTTTACAGTCTTTCCAGATAATAAAATGATTATTTATGGTTTTTACTTATTTTTTAATTTGATCATTAAGGTGCGGCAGAAAGGAGTGCGAGTAGTTTTACGGTCTTCCAGATAATAAAATTATTATTTATGGTTTTTACTTATTTTTTAATTTGATCATTAAGGTGCGGCAGAAAGGAGTGCGAGTAATTTTTCAGTTTTTATAGCATTAAATTTTTGTTGGCCAAAATAAATCAAATATTTATCCAGTATCAACATAGAGTTTAGTTTTCTGCACATGCTAATATCAACAGATCTTCAATATCTGTCCAGGGTGTCCTGGAATTTTGTCAAAACCTTTTAATAAAGAGAGAAAGTTTTGACAAAATTCCAGGACATTCTTGACAAATATTCAAGATCTGTTGATATCAGCATGTGCAGAAATCTAAACTCTATGTTGCTACTGGAGACATTTTTGATTTATTTTGGCCGAAAAAATGTAATGCTATAAAAACTGTAAAATTACTCACGCTCCCTTCTGCCGCACCGCACCTTAAGGCCGAAGGTTTTAAGTTAGACCATTTTTTTCTTTTGTGCTTATTTCCTCAGCTTTTTAAATAGTTTTACCCTCGGGCTTGATTATTGGATGGTTATAGGGTCAGAGCTAAAGATGTTTATTTCAGTGATTATAGTAGTAAATAAAATAAAATTTGTGCTTCAAAAGAAAGTATGCACAAAAAAGGAGTTAGATGCATAACTTGTTCCAGTATTTATTGAAAAAACATAGTAAGTTTAAAAATAGAGGAAAAGGGATATTGTGTTGAACACACTTTTTATTTGAACCAATTTATTTATTCTATTCATTAAATTTGGATTATGTTTTTCTACTATCTAAAGTAATTTTTCGTTACTCTAAACTGGCTTTTTTTATTTCTAATATATCAGTTTTGACAGTTTTCCGATTTATATTGTGGTAAATGATTTATTTAATACCCAGGATATTTACCATAATGGGGTGAGAATGAAGTATATGTTACAGGAAATGTACCCACATTTGCTTGAGAGTGAGAAATCGTTTAATAAAATAGATTATGCCAGGATTAAAATCCTGACCTCATTATTACCAAATTAGAAAACAGTAACAACTACAGTAGCCCCATGATTTCTTTGGTGCTGACCGACAGCTCACAGCTGAATGCTGACGGCTTTGAAAAGTAACCAGACCAAATTATGTATCCCTACGCCAAACCAGATCTGCAAAAAACATGTTTAGCAGCTGTCACTTCTGACAGTCAACATTTAGGTATATACCTAAATGTTGACTGTCAGCACCAAAGAAGCCATGGGGCTACTGTACACTGTGCTTGGCCAACGATGTGAATAGTGTTTGTATTTTCCACACTGAATTGTAACCATACCATTACAGTGGTATTTATCAAAGAATTGTTTGCAATGAGATAGCTAAGCAGTAACCAGCCTTATGCTCATGGTGGTTCATGTTTGAATAGACAAAGCAACTGGTTACTTATTGCTTTATTTTAACAAATAGCCACAACTGTCGACTCTCTCGGGATCAATTAAAAATGTGATGGAATTTTGGAATGTGTAATTTGTGCAGCACTGAAAACTGGCTTTTAATGCCAACTATTGTAAGGAATTATTATGTAATTTCTATCAAACGTTAAAATTATTCTATCCATATTATACCCATTTTTCTGCAGTTAAATACATACAAATATCTTACTAACAAGTGTTTTATATCTTCCAATTTTTACAAGGTTTTTTTTAAATCTGAATATTCATACCTTCAACTACTTTTTTACATAGTTTCCGTTGTTATTTAAACATTTGTTGGATCAATAATAATGGGTGATCTGAATGCAAAAGTAGAAAGAAAGATATTGGGTTTTAGAGAAGGAAGGATAGGGAGAGAGAAATCAGGAGGGTAGAAGGCTGTTGGAGCTATGTGCAAGAAATAAAATGAGTCAAACAGCTGGTATAAGAAGGAAAGAGAAAGTCATAAGATCACTAGATACAGTTGGGATGGGGGGCAAAAGTCGGTGATGATACTACTATATCATGGATGAAAAGTTGAAAATACAGACCTTAAACATAAGTTAATACCAAGTGTATCCTTAGAAAGTTACCATCAGGTTGTTGGTGGCAGGCATAAAAGGATGGAAATGTAGGAGAAAGGTAGTAAGACAAATAAGGGTGTGGAGGCTAAAAAAATGAAGAGTAAAGAGAGCTGTATTTAAAAAAGGCAAAAATCTTACTACCCAAGGATGAGATGCAAAGTGTAGAGGTTGAATGGGAAAGGCTTAAGAACAGTTTGGTTGGAGGACAAATAATAATTAAGAGAAGATGCCCTGGTGGAACGAAAGGGTGAAAGAAGCAGATGAAGATAAGAATAAAGTTTAAGAATATGAATGAGGAGGCAGAGGAAGAAAAGAGGGAAGCAAGTTGTGCGGTCAGCAAAGGAGGATTGGATACAAAAATAGACGGAACTGCTGAAACGGGATGTGGCAGGAAGTGAGACGTTATATATAAACAAGTAAGAAACAGGAGGAGAGAGAAAAGGCAATAAGTTAGAATGATATATGAAGAAAGAAGAACGTTGAAGACAGGAAAGGAAGAAAAATAACTATGGATAGAAATAGCCGTAGAAGAAGAGAAAGAGATGGAGGACGCATTAAAGAGGATGAAACAAGGAAAAGCACCGGGTTTGGACGAACTGACTGGAAATGATAAGGGCTGCAGGTGAAGTAAGTATATAATGGTTATACAGGAGGTTGAGAGTGGTTTGGAATCGGAACAAGGTACTGGAAGACTGGAAAAAATTAGTTATAATACCTATTTTAAAGAAGTGTATAAATTATAGGGGGATAACGCTGGTGTGCCACTTTACAAAAATACGATAAGATTCTGGAAAAGAAATAAAATGAAAGCAAGGAGGAGCAAGAAACAGCATTGATATAGGAGGGAACAAAAGTCCACAATATACTTAATCTTTGACATACGACAGTTGATGTAAAGAAGGTTTGAATATGGGAAATACTTGGTAATGGTATTTATGAATGTGGAGAAGGCATCTGATAGTGTGGATAGAAATAAAGTTTGGAAAGTGATGTAGGAAGTAGTAGTAAAAAAAAGGTGTGATAATGAGAGTGAAAAACATTTATTAGGATAACAGGAGATGTATTAAGACGAAGTGGTTCCAAATAATAAATTGAGTGAAGCAGGGGAGTGCCAGAATTCTATGCCAAATTCAAAAAAAAATTAAATCACGGTCCCAGTGGACTTAAAGACTCGCTGTGATACATAGTCAGGCCTACCTTAAGATTCCTTACTAAAAGCCACCTTAACACGAGGACAAAATCCAAAAGAAACCTCTCTTTGTGACAAATTAACAATAGCTCTTGAACGGGCAAGAAAATCCACTCTTAAAATAACATAAGGTAAACCTACGACCACAAACAATGGGGTTTTCCACGAAAATCTACCAATCTTAATTGGAACACTAATTCTCTTACCAACCACCAAAGAACAACCATTTACAACAGCAAAAACATTAGGTATGAAAGTTTCAATAACAATATTGTTAGCCTTTCGAAGAGAAATTAATAACTTGGAACTAACAAAAGAAGCACTTGCCCCAGTGTCTAACAATGCTCGACAACCCTGGGAACAAATATCAAGATCAACAATAGGGGTTGGTGGGCATGGAAGATCGCTTCACACGTGAGACCCATGAAATGTACGGTGTGCTAATAGTTTCCCGACGGACACTTACTCTGAAAATGCCCTAACTGTTGACATTTAAAACAGCGAACCTTGGACGAATCCCTGTTTCTCAATTTTCGTGGGCCAGTGTCGTTCTTCCCCACAGGTTTGGTATCCCGTGCAGGAATAATACCTCTATTCCTCTGCATACTACCAAAACTCCCGGGACTACAATCCATACCTCGATTAGAAACAACACTAAGCGTATGAACAGCTAAATACTCGTTCTCAGACAATAATGTACCCTCAATAAGGGAATCAAGATCATAAATTTCAACCATAGTACATGGTTTACTAGCAAAAACAAAGTGGCGTCGAGACAAGGGGGATACATTTTCTAAGATAATATCTACAATTTGACAGTCTAAAAGGTTAAGCTCTAAAACCTCGACAGCCTCAGACACGGACACAATATAGCTTCTAAAGGACTCCTCTGGGCGCTGAAAGCGTTGTACATATAGTCTGCGCAAGTTTTCCCTAGCCCTAGAGGGAACAAGACAATCTAGAATCTTAAGTTTTATATGTCTCCGGCTTAACCCTGGACTTAAACCTTCAGAAAATAATTGGGCTAAATACCCCGAAGTTTTCCCTAAACAGAGAGCTACGAACTCTAACTCAGACCCTAATTTCAGCCTACAAACCCTGTATATTTCAATAAGAAATACAAAAAGTGACAAACTGTCCTGACCATCACACAACGGTATACGGTTTACAAAATCTGCTTGATTTTTATTTTGAGTTTTATCACTCACCAAAGCGCACGACAGGTCAATCGGAGCCTCAACCCACACCGGTACTGCTTGGTGATCCACAACTCCCACAGGTTCAGTACCATCAGACGTTTCGCCTTCTGTCAGGACTCTCCAAGAGAATTGCGCGGAGCCGGACAACAGTGGTTTCGAGTGAACATTGCAGCCCTCTCTTAGGAAGCTCGGAAATTAGACCCTCTTGTTGAGCCTGTAGACCATGGATTTTGATAACACCCCAGAGTCACTTGCCACTCCCTCCCCAGAAGCAGCGTCCTTGAACAGTGCCTCCTCCGTGAAACAGAATTAGTAACAAGAATAGGTATACACAACAATGTTAATAATGCAAGAATGATTTCCAACACAGCTCAGATAAATAGAGGGTTAGCAGAGTGGCGCAGTGCTACCACCCACTCTACTACCTATTAGCTACTGCCACACTAGACTAAAAGGAAAGTGGGGGTAAGCTACAAAAAGTTCTAAAGAAGAAAGACATCAGCAACAATTTGATAACAAGATGAATATTTTATTTAATGTAATAACAATTTAAACAATAATTTACATGGCCTCAAAAATCCATCAGGGGTTGTATTGAAAATCATATTAAACAAATACGCAGTACTATCATGCGAATGTTTCCAAACATGAAACATGTTCTTGAGTCAACTAGGTCAGTATGGAAGAGACAACACAATGTCAGTTTCACAACAGTGAATATTGACACAACAACCTAAAGTGTTGACTATCCGAGCAAATTTACTTTATAAATGTATAATCATATATTTATTGACTACAAAAAGAAAAGAGCCTAATGGGCATCTTTGAAATTGGTACGAAAGTTGTTTGCTACGCTACATTGAATACAGACAAAAAAAAAGGGGGGAAGTTAAATTTAATATCGTACGGATATTTCGGGGAACACAAGAGTTAAGCTTCCAGACTATAGGTCAAACTCCCGCGGGACTATTAAATGTTGACACAACTATAGACGTTAACAAGATCCCTACTTGTTAATAAAAAGTATATAACATACAAAAGAAGTCTAGATAAACCATAATTAAATTCAATTAAATAATTTGGAAAATATTTTAAGTCAAAACCAATCCATCAGCAAAATTTTACGTTACTTTACCAAACAATTCAAAATAAGAAAACATCGTCAAAAGATTAGTTTACATTAACAGCTAAAGTCGGACAATTCAATAAAATACTTCTGGCAAAAATTAGTACAAAGATATGGCAATCTGATATATTCAGTGATCTCACTGACACTATCGCCTAATTGCATTGTATGATAATGTTTGAGAGGTTGGCAGTATGGGATGAGAGTCAGTAAGACAATTGGCCGACGCTTTTGTTGTTCATGTTTGTTAATTGATTATTTAGTGGACTTCCAGAACCCTGTTCCAGTGTAAAACAGTGCACTAATTGGCGGCAAAAATAAATAGGTGTCTCATTACAAAAAATATTAATTTTAGCGAATAGTTTACGTTGCCTATTCAGGTTTATTCCAATAAATACGTTACTTTAATTTCAAAATTGAAGAAGCCACAGTTCAGGTTTATTCAAATAAAATCGATTAAATAAATATATAGAGAATATGAAAAATCTTGAAAATGTCCAAGTCCAGGATCGGACTTATCCTTACGGCGTCAAATACAATATTCTGGGACATGACTTCTCCTGAAGGCGTCCGATTTAATAGTCAAATCGTATTCAGAGTCACCGAGCTTAAATAGTGTTTCTTGTCACCTGGGGGTATCGGCCACTTCGATGGATGAAAATCGGCACGTACACCATTGATCAAGCTTGGATTGGCTGGCCTCTCTCCATCGCGTCCACCAGTGTTGACAAAAGATCTTTTTGACCAGAGTACCAGTGACACACATCACGCACTGTCTTGGTGGTAGATTCCATCTTGCCCACCGGGTGGCAGGTTAGTCATAATTCCGGTACTGTTGTGAGCGTCATTCCTGAGTCCCATCGGAATAACTGACTCATACGCTTGGCACATCTAGATGCAGTTACACCAAGGCTCATTCGTCCCACTCTTCAATTTAGGACGCGGCGAGTACAGTCCAGTCTTGAAGGTTGTTCTAGCCAGAAGATACCAAGGGTAAGTACATGAACATTTTATTGATTGCAAGGAGTTTATTCTTGTTTGATATGGCGTAGACGGATTCTACATTGGACTACAATAGAGAAGCTTACTATTGCAGGAAATTTACTAATATTTCTGTTTCATACGGAGTGGGTAGTATTACTTGAAGATTAGTATGTGGGGTAGTATGATGTAACATCACCAAATGTCACATTCTTTTTTTAAATAAAGTATCTGTCTATCAGACGAAGTTTTCGTGTTTAAAACTCAAAAGTTGTACAAGAAAGATGACTGGTATATGATGCGTTCTTTTTCCTGAAATTGTATACAATAATTTGTGCAAAGTAGATCTTGTAAAAGTTTTCGTGTTCACACGACGCCATCTTCAGGCTGCAACTTCTTGTACAACTGTATGTACAAGAAGCTGTGTCATGTATACCGGGCTTAAAGATGTGTAGGCACGGGATCAGTACCTTGACATTTTACCATACGTATTAATTTCCCCTTAAATGCCATACCATCCCGCGATGTTTTGAAAAGGGAAGAGAGAGGTGGTGACTTTGATTCTAGTCGTCACCTTTAGGGCAAAAGAAGTCATAGCGCATATGCTTGCATTTTTACCTTACATCCGCAGCTCTTCCTCTTATCTACCTTCCAAATTATATGACGTCACAAATAATAACTACACTAGCTAGAGCAATTGGATGGAAGTCGAACAAATACTGACTTTCAATCCCTATTATATAAACTAGTGCACGTCTTGCATGCATGTTACGGTAACTGCCATGTATGGTTTTTTTTCTTTCAAGCCCACTGATGCTTGAATTACATTTAAATAAGTACCAGGAGAATACTTTTGCTTACATTCAATAAAATAATTACATATTATCTTCAATCAGTGCTTGCCTTGCTTGCCCTGACGCAACGCCACTGTTTTCATCATATATTTTCTTCGTCACTCGATCCATATTCATCCTCTCAACATTCCCAAACTAACGTAAGACATTTCTTTTACATTTACTTATCAAACCACACTCCTTCATCACCCATTCATTACTGACTCTGTTCATACGAGTTTGCCCACTTACATTTTTAGAAATCTCATTCCAACCACATTCACCTTGCTTCTATGTTTCTCCTGTCAAGCCCACGTTTCATATCAATACCACAATGTTGGTGTCAGCACATTTTTATAATATACTGCCATATTTTCTTCTTTCAATATTATATTTTTTACAATAGTCCACATCCATCCAACTACTCTCCAAGATGCATTCACTCGTCTCTCGATTTACATTTTTACAGAACATCATCTCCAGACTCCAGATACACAAAATAATTCACTTGTTCTAATCGTTTCCCATTTTATCCTAAGCTGATTATCATTACCTGATCCAGCTTTATCGAAAACTATTAATTTAGTTTTGGCTACATTTATACGAAACTCCATTCTAACTTTCACCACATTCAAATGATTTAATACATTCTGCAAGTCACTTTAATTATTAGCCATTAATAAGGCATCATCTGCATATAACAGCACTCTCACATTCCCCAACCACGTCCTAACAAGCATCCCTCATACACTTGTCCATGAATACATTAAACACCCATGGAAACATAACACAACCTTGTCTAGCACCACTTTATATGTCAAACCACTCGCTCAAAGCTGCATGCAGCCTAACGCATGCTTTACTTCCATCATTCACCACCATAATTGCCTTCCACATTACATACCTCAAATCTTGTCCCCAGTTTTTGATGCACCCTCTCAATTAAGGCTCTGCCAAAAACTGTGCCTGAAATACTCAACAAACCAATTTCTCTATAACTAATACATCAGATCTAAATGCCTTTGTATAAAGGCTAAATGACAGAATTCTTCCAGTTAAGGGGAATCTCTCGCCAGATCTGGTGGAATTAGAATTCCCAGTTCGTATTGTAGCCAAACACTAGGAATTGCCACATGATCTACAGTGGCTGATCATCCATTCCGATTTTATGATCCATTAGTATAAATTAAGAAAGGAAAGGGAGATCCACTCCAGCATCTTGGGGGTGTATTCCTGAGTACATTAAGAGCCATGTCAAATTGTTTTCCCATATAACTTTGCAGAGAAAAACACTCGAGGTGCTCAACGTAACAAAACACTTAAATATATATATGTATATTAAACTTTATATATATATCTATATATATATATATATATAAGAAACATGTGGTGGAAACTTAATCCTAAACCACTTTTAGAGCATGAATCCAGCGTATACCATGTTTGGGCTTTCACACAATGGAAGGAGTTGAAAATTAGAATCTGACATGGAGCAATAATTTAAAAGGAACAAAAGTAAGTTAAAATTAAGTGAGGAAGTGGAGGTAAATACTTTCAAGATTTTTGGATATGATTAGATGACTAGCTAAGCAGAATTTAGCCTTATGGGTACGGTGACCATACGTACTGTTTTTTGCAGTACAGTACTGTTTTATGGGATGATGTCCTGCTGTCCTACAGAGCATGTGATAGTACAGCAAAAGGTACTGTTTTTAAAACCAAGTACTTCCAAAAATACTTAGTTTTGAAGTAAGAGAAAATAATATTTT
>CABFOV010005960.1:9479-31975 GCA_902141375.1 Timema poppense | reverse complement strand
GTGTCACCCACACCCCCCCCCCCCCATCCCTCGAAATTATTGGCTGGCTATGGCCTTGCATGGAGACATATCACAACCTTGCTTGGTAACACACTGTTCAATTTCAAACCATTTGCTCAAAGCTCCATCCACCCTAACACAAGTTTATTTCCATCATATATCGCCATAATTGCATTTACTAACCATGCATACACACAATACTCTAAAAGAACATTCCATAACATACTCCTTTTCACCAGATTGTACACTTTTTTTTAAACATGACAGTAAATCATTATTATTATTATTATTATTATTATTATTAAAATTAGATAACCTTTATTATATTTGTACCTAAGAAATAAAAAATAGTTAAAACAATTAATATAATGGCTATTTTATAATGATATAACTCTATAAGGAAAACCTCTTTTCGCTTTATGAGGTAATTGTATTATATTCGGAAGAAGGTAAAGGAAAGGTGGATAGAAACATACAAAAGGGACATACACAATATGACTTGTACAATGAAAAGAACAACACATCTCACACTTTACATTGCTACCACGGGACAAAGAGATAATATCTCCCTTTTGAAGAAAATCCAATCCTTTGACTTGAGGTTACATAACTCATCAGGAGAGAGAGTGAAATGCACAATGCAACTTCTTAAAAAGAGTAAACTAAACAACACAAAAGAAAAATAAAGAAAATGTGTAAATAATGATAGGACACCTTAACAGATAAGTAAAAAGTAATTTGTTACAACAATGGTGACTGCCTTTCGTTGGCACTTTGTTATTTGTATGTTGGTATCTCACTGCTACTTTTGAACAGTGGCACTGTGTAATTCAAATATTGCCATGTTGGCAGCATGATGGCTATGGCAGTGAGGACAGCCTGGACGTGGAGAACACCTTGTGGGCCAACTGTGTGGTAGCATCAGGAGTAGCTCTAGGTGTTGTCGTGTACACCGGCTCCGAGACGAGGAGTGTCATGAACAACTCCCAGCCACGCAGTAAAGTAGGGTTGCTGGATATGGAGATCAACCAGCTGACCAAGGTAATATAAGTCACAGTCCCTCTTATAATTGACTGGACTGCCGATGTTGAATTATGGTCAAGTATATTACATACCTCCATGCAAATATAGGTACTAGAGTTGGGGTCAAATCCACTATTTTACTAATTAGAATCTCCAGTTCAATTTCAAATCCTGAATCTTTAATACAAATCCTGGAAAAATTATGAACACAAGAGGAAATATTATTATAATAGAATAATATAAAATACAAAATAGTAACTATACCAACATTTTTTCTTACAACCCATTCATTATAACATTAATACATTCAGTTAAGTGTTAAATTTCTGGTCTGGTCCTGGTTGTTAATCTCATGCTATAATAATAATTGTTTTTGAACCACCAATAAAAAGTATTAAAGCTCTTAAACAAATTTAAATTGAAAAATTGAAAATAACAATTTTCTTAATGTTAAGGCTTAGAGTTATAAACCATTCATATGCAAATGGGTTGGCATAAAGTAGATTACATTGTAAGTTGTAACTGTACCGAGACCATGTACAAACAAGACTGGGAAGACTGAAGTGACGTAGGCCCTATTAATGTAGTTCACAAAATGAACAAAGCAAGGACTAGGCGAGTCATGTATTCAACACTTAATGATTTGAATCTCAAATTTAAAATATTATTGAGTCCTTGAATCTCGAATATCCATAAGGAGTCAAAGGCCCAACCCTAATATGTACACTTCCTATAAAACATTTTTCACCCACACCCCATTAACACACAGAGTTAACAAGGGACAGTGGATAGAAAATAAATAATTAACTTTGGTATACAGAATAATTCATCAGAATTCTCAGTTTAAAGATTTAGGTATCAATTTAATAATGATATAATATAACGAGGACCCGGATTTGGATGACATGTTCTTTTTTTCTGGTATATCACAAATGTTGTCCTTTGTATATAAATTCTGTTCATGATACCGTGGTGGCTGAAACATATTCTTTGGAGTGGGGTCAGATCCACTATTTTACGAATTTGAATCTCTAATTTATCATCGAATCCCAAATCCGAAACTTGGAATAACCATAAACATAAAAGGAAATCTCATAGAATAATAGAAAATACAAATAGTAACTAAATGGTATTTTATTTTCCCTTTTACTTCAATATCGAGAGCTTAGTTAGGCCTGGTATGATCAATGCTTTTAAACAAATTGAATGATAATTTTAATGGTCTATTTTTGATATGTTTGGTATGTACAAATTTTAACCCTAATTTTTCTATCTATTGCACCATAAAATTGAGTAAAAGTTTTTTGTTATCCTTTTCAACCAAATAGTAACATTTTACTTGGCACAAGCAAGGGTCCCTATTTATTCACGATTCCTTCAACATTTTCAATTTCAATCTTTCTCCACAAAAATAGGCTATTTATTTATATACTAGATACTGATATATACTGATAGAAAATCATGATAAATAGGCAAATTTTCAATTATTTCAATGCCAATGATAATAAAGATTTTTTGTTGTACTTAATAATCAATGTTTAAAACGTAAGCATAGTTTATTTAATAGAGATAATATCAGTATTTTCACTTATAAATCATTTGGTTACGTAACAAATTGTTAAAAATTAATTTCACTTTTAACAATAATAACTTAATAAAGCTTTAAAACCATTTTCGACCGGTAAATTTATTCAATATGTTCGTCCATTTTGAATTTTACTTGATTGCAGTTGTTCACTTGTATTGCCATGACAATGCAATGAAAATAAAAATGGCTAAGAAGACTACTAAATAATTGAATGATTCTTTTTACTATTTTTACCGGGTCCCTTTCTAAAATAATAATTTATGTTAAATTAAAATGTAATATCAAAAGCATCTTATATTAAATGTTTTCAAACTCAAGATATTAAAACGTGTATTAATTAATACATTTAGCTACAAAACTAGCTCTAGTTTAGTTACTATTTAGCTTTAGAATTAAGTTGGTTATCCTGGAAAATCAATGTTGATCTTATTTATTACAATACATATTTTACCAAACTTATAACATTTAAATTAAAAAAGCATTTACTATTTCATATTGTTTGCTAGAAATATTATTTCAGTCATATTATTTTTAATCTTAAAGTATCAGCATCAACTTTTATAACTATTAAAAATTGAAGTGAAGTAAATTTCTCAATAAAATAATGTCTAACGAGATCCTGTACAACACACATGTGCAACTGGGCCTAGAGGAATGGAAATGGAACAGAAAGAAGACATGATAATGCACAATTACACTAAGGAATAAAAAAACGAAATATGAAACACTTCAAATTTGTAATTGGTTATGATTCTTACGTTTCCTTATACAGTAAATTAAGTTAGTGAAGCATATTTTGAGGAAATATTAGATTATTAAAACGTCGCTTTTATTAACTTTTTATCAAAACAGTGTAGAAACACTCTACAATACTGGAAAGTGATAGTTAAAGAAGCCAACCTGAAAGAATAGTTAGGTTAGGCCTAGATATAAACAAACCTACATCTATTTTCTTTCTATCCACTTCTTCATACTTTCACAGCTGCACATTGTTTTGAATTTTAGAACATATTTATTTTTGATATGAAGAGACATTAATTAAAAACTAATATTCCCGAAAATTCAAACTAATATGCAATTGTGGAAGTTTTGAAGAAGTGGAAAAGCTTAAGAAGAAATGAAGAGTGAAGTGTGTTTGTTCCTATCTAGGCCTAATCTAACTATCCTTTAACGTTGGCAGTGTTTATACACTGTCGTGTTATACATTTCCAAGCCATCATGCGATTATTCATTTTATTAACTTTGTTTTATAATTGTTAGTGTAATTTTAATATCCTTAAAGAAATGAGTGTTGAAACCATTTTAGTAAAAAAAATTATTAGATTTTTATTTGAGTGGTGTTCTTAATTTTAAATTGTGGTTTGTAAGTGTTATATATAATTTAAAAACCAGTATTTCCTTTGTTTAACATTTTTTTTCAAAATTATATACTATTTATAAAAATGATTATCATTCATCTTTTAAGAACCTCTGTTTTAATATATGTTCTAACTTAAAATTATGAATATACAATACTCGAACTCGGGAGCTTTTAGAAATATTCAACTCAAGTTTGACTCGAATGAAAAAACCCAAGTTCGCAGATCCCAACTTCTTGGTTACATATATTCTTGTATTTGGAATCAACAAATGGGGTATTTTAGTGTAATGGTCATTAAGGTACAGTCAAAAGAGATATTTTTGTGTGATATTACTGGCAATTGAAAATCAATTGATGGAACCAAGGTTACATTTTTGGAGGTTAAATGTTGTTGAAAATGTATTAGAATACACAATAAGACTGAAAGTATGCATGATTCCTTCCATAGGTTTTGTTTGTTGCGGTTCTGGGGCTAGCAATCATCATGATGTGCCTGAAGGGGTTCAGTGGACCTTGGTACAGATACATGTTCAGATTTGTGCTGTTATTTTCCTACATCATACCCATCAGGTGAGTAACTTTGAAAGGGCAATAGCCTTAATATTTTTACACTGAAAAGAATATGGTTTGAAATTAAATTCACTTTTTCCTTTAAGATTAGATGGGTCGGGGGATGGGGCGGTGACGATCAATTTTCCTTAAGAGGCAACCATTACCTCCTTGTCCATTGGCAGCAGTGTAAAGTGTGAACTGTGTTCTTCTTTTCGTTGTAAAGGCCATATTGTGTTTGTCTCCCTTTTATATGTTTCTATCCACCTTTCTTATACCTTCTTCCAAATATTAATATAATAAAGGTTCAGGAAAGTTGTATAGAAACACACAGAAAAGAACAAATACATCACAACTAGATACATGTAAAGGGTGAGACTATTTTTAGGGGAATGGTAGTGTTACTTTTCTCAAAAAGGGATGTTATTATTTACATAAATAAGAGTCAAATTAGTATTCATAAAAAAAATTAAAGCTTAAGGTGGAATGGAAGGGGACGCGAGAAAAAGCCAGTGTTTTTATGGTAAAACATTTTTCTTTCCAAAATAAATAAAATATTGCTCCAGTACAAACATAGAGTTTAATTTTCCTCACATGGTGATATCAAACAGTTGTTGAATATGTTATGAGCATGATGGCATTATCTAACAAACCTTTTAAATGAAGAGTAAATAAATGTTTTCATTGAATTCCAAAACACCCTTGACAGATATTTAAAACATTTTGAAGTCGCCATGGGAAGAAAATTAAATTCTGTTTGTACTGGAGCAATATTTTATTTATTATTGTCAAAAAATGTTTTGCCATAAAAATTTTTAAAAAACACTGACCTTTTTCACCCGTCCCCTTACATACCCACTTAAGTCCAGATAATGGTAGCACACTTCTGGATTAACACCAATGTATACACCAGCATTAGGCTATTTGGTGAGCACACAGTGATAATATATTTATCGTATTTACCCTAACTCAAGACGACCACGAATCTAAGACGAGCCCAAATTTTTCAGTGGTTCTGTATGTATTTTTTAAAAGTGGTATTTATTTTATCATGTATAAAGAAAATAACAATTATGGTAGGATTATTTTATTATATTTGGAAGAAGGTATAGGAAAGGTGGATAGAAACATATAAAAGGGGGATGAACACCCAATATGGCCTTTACAATGAAAAGAAGAACACAGTTCACACTTTACACTGCTGCCAATGGACAAAGAAAAAATGGATGTCTCTTAAAGAAAATTGATCGTCACCGCCCAATCCCCCGACCTAGGTTTCATTCTATCGGAACTCATCAGGGAGGCGTGTGAAACGTGCAACGCAACTTCTTAAAAGAGAAAACCAAACAACACAAAAGGGAGAAAAAGGAAATTGGTAAAGGATGATAGAGCTCTTAGATAGAAACATGAGATGTGTGTTCAAATCTGAAATTTTCTCGGATCTCCTTGAGGATTCAAATGAGTTGAGGATTCGAGGGACCATCAATAATAATAATAATAATCAATTTTTGTTTATTTAGGATTGAACAAATTACATTTTTAGGCCATTTTCTGACATAATAGTTTAATATCGGCAATGGACAGGGATATTTTTGTCTTTTATGTTATATTGGTTTCACCTGCTACAATGAGGTTTTCTTTTGTAAGATGGCGGTCTAAGTTCCTGTTTAGTTCTTAAAGTCAGATTTATTACTAACTGTTGTTTTATATAAAGCAATTTTATCGGAATCTTTTATTTTGAATTGTGATCAGTGTTTCTTGAAGGCTTTGAAAGTGTTTTGTATTTGGTGGATATAAATGGAAGCTGTGTGTGTTATTTACAAATAAAATTACTCCGCCCCCTTGAATTTGCTCCCTACAAGAATCATAACAGGGTGTCTCCCATCTGGGTAAATCAGGGAAAACGAGAATTAACCAAGAATTTGAAGTGATCGGGAAAATAAATAAAAATCTGGGGAAATGTTGTTTTACTCAAAATCTGATATATAATAATCATTAAATCAGTAAATAATAGTGTTATTCAAACTGTAGTTATTTTTTGTTTGTAGCTGTGTAATATATTTGATAATCCTTAGTAAACAATGTTAGTACACATTAAAAAAAAATATTTAAATTTTAAAACTTATTGTTAGAAATAAAATAGATTCACAGAAAAATGAGGGATGAGGGAGGGGAGTTAGAAGGATGTGACATACATTTTAGTCAGGAATTTTAAGAAATGATCAAGTGAAATCGGGGGAAAAAGTTAGGAATTTCATTGGTTAGGTTGAGTAGACACCATGTATAAGTATTATATCCTTCTATGCTATAAAACTTGACTTGATCATTTGTTATCCATGTCTCAAATGCAAACATTGTCATGTCTCAAACTACACTTTCCATAAGACCTGTACTGTGATTTAAAGAGAGTGAGGCACACACTCTAGAGTCTATATCAGGGGTGAGCAACATTTTTTTCATACTAGCTACAAGTGTGGCGAACTAGAAGTGAAATTCGCCACATCATGTAAAAATTGAGAAATTAAGGTGCTCAAACGAGTATTTAAATCAACACACTGCTTGATTAAGAGCATTCAAAATACGTAAACTTTAACTATTCACTTACAATTGGTTTGAACACATATGATTAAAACAATTCAAATAGAAAATGTAAAACAATTTATTGTGAAATTTGGCAGTCCTTTTGTTTGGCAAGTTGCAGAAACATTGGCGTAATGTCTGAACGCAATGCACATCTTAACTCCACCTCCAGATTGACAACAACAATTTTAAGATCTATATTTATAC
Source organism: Timema poppense (assembly GCA_902141375.1). NCBI lineage: Eukaryota > Metazoa > Arthropoda > Insecta > Phasmatodea > Timematidae > Timema > Timema poppense. The sequence continues at coordinate 24,668 of CABFOV010005960.1, read as the reverse complement.
TTGATAAATCCAAACTTAGAGAACGTCGATTCACACACCCACCTTGATCCAAACATAGACAATAATTTTAAAATGCCTGATTTCAAAGTTGGGGGATTTTTGTCAGAATAGATTTCCACATATACGCGACTGAAGCATTCAGGTAAATTTTCAAGTGTTCCAGGCTATGAAGAGAAAGCATTTCATCTTCAAATCCACGCTTATCCACAGAAATAAGGGTGTAGATATCTTTGCTTGAATTTGTAAAATCAAAGTTGAATGAATCGCACAGTAATTCAAATGCTAATTTGAAGGCATTGAAATCAGAAAAATGTGATTCAAATTACTAGGTGAGGTCTTTAATCCAGTTTATGTAGAGTAGCTGCTTCACGTCAAGTAAACCACATTCCTCTCTTTTTTAATATAATTAGGTTTTCAAAATGGGTCAAATCGCCCCTCAGAATTTGAACCAGAATGAGATCCAGTTTTGACTGAATACTTGAATATTCTGTGCCAACTCAAATATTACTTTACGCTTTCCCTGCATTTTCACGTTTAATTAATTCAGGTGAGCCATGATATCGCATAGAAAATGTAAATCACACTGCCAAGAAGAATTCTCAATCGCAGGAAAATTTTATATTTGACGTTTCTCAACAAAAAAATCTCAAATTTGAAGAAGCAAATAGGTCAAATGTTTCAGAACTTTTCCTCTGCTCAAATCTCACATTTGCATAGTCATTGAAATCCTCAAAATCACAATCACCACATTCTTTCAAGGTCTCAACAAATTGTCGATGGATGAGGTAACTTTTACTTCAGGTGTAATTTACAATTTTCACAACCATATCCTTCAAAGTTTTCTACCTGTCAGTTTTAAGCATCTGAGAACACAAATTCTCCTAATGCAAACTGGAATGGAAGGAGGACAACATTTCTTTACACCATTCTCACTCAAATGCTGCTTCAAACGAGAAACAAATCCTGACAGACTTCCAATCATTGCAGGTGCACCGTCCGTTGTAATAGAAGCTAGTTTTTTCAAATCCAGAACATATTTTTTTGGCACTTAAAAAATTGTTTTGAGTATATCAACTCCACATGTATGGCCTCGCACTCCACAAATTACAAAGATTTCTTCATGAATTGTAAGATTGGGAAGCACAAACCAAACCCAAAAGATTAATTGCGCCACATCTGTAAAATCGGTTGATTCGTCCAGTACTAAGGAAAAACCCAAACATTAATTTAATTGTTAAAGTATGCTTTTCTTTGTTTTTAGATAGTTCCAGCACTCGGCGAACAACTATCCTGTGGCTTAACTGCAAATTCTGCACTTTTTGGAGGATATCACTCTTCACCTTAGATTCGTAGTTTTCCATCAGAGTTTCTATCACCGTGATCAAAATGTATTTCACCATCTCCGCATCGGAAAACGGTTTCTTTTTCCAAGCCATTATCCATTCTGCTTTATAACTAGCTAATGTCACCAATTCATTTGACAAAAGAAACTGTTTCAGGCTTATTTTCTGATCTTGGAACTGTGATTTCAAACGAGCAATTTTATTGGCACAATTACATCCATAAACTCGGAATTTATTTTTGAACTCACTGTGATTCTTTTTAAAATGCTTCTTCAAACTGTCTGCCTTATTCTCAATGAAACTTTTTTGCACAGAAGACACATGGGATTTTCATTTACTTGCGTCACTACAAATTTTAGCTCCCAGCTTTCTTGAAAATTTTGCGTTACACTCTTCCATTCTCTCTTTTTTTTTATAACTAGGTTCCAAATTAATAAGTTTGTCTGCTTCACTCACCTCAGCACTATCACCTGCAGCTGGTTCACTTCGTTTTCGAATCACTCACTTATCCATCTCTCAAGAAGAATTTGCGAAAATTTTAAAATAACAGTTTTTTGTAAAGAAAAAAAAATGAGACAATTGTATACATGAAACATTTTCACCCCTTTTAAAATGTTTGTTATTACTTATTGAACACACCCGTTCAATGTCTGGGTTAGACTAGAGTTTAAGAACGAAAATCAGTAAATGGAGCCAGTCTACTACTTCCAGTTTATCAATTGGCCTCGTGTAATCACAGCTTCACAACTCAATCCCTTTCTAGGAAAGGAGTTTTCCTTCTTTAAAAACCTGGCCCACAAAGTCATATCTCTTTAAAACGCAACTCGTTCTTAAATAGAGCCGTTTGATTTGTTGGTAAGAGTTTGGAGAGGAGTATTGAATGGCAGTGTTGTATCTCCGACTTATTTCCAAAGTGGAATGTTCCCAATTATATACAGTAAATATCAAGTTACAACAAAGGTCCTGCTATCAGGAAAAAGTTAATTTTTTTTGTGAGAGCTGGCAAACTCAAATCCGCCACACTTTCATAGACAATTTGCCACATGTGGCGATTGGCGACGAGGTTGCCCACCCGGATCTAGCTCCTGTTCCACAAATATTGAATATTTCACCTGTCAAGTATGGATTGTATTGTTTGTTCTAGCTTGCGTGTAAACCTGGACATGGGCAAGGCATTCTACTCGTGGTCAATGCAACGAGACAAGGAGATTGCCGGTACAGTGGTGCGCTCTACCACCATCCCTGAAGAACTAGGTCGTATCTCATACCTTCTCAGTGACAAGACAGGAACACTGACCCAAAACGAAATGGTTTTCAAGAAACTGCACTTGGGAACTGTGTCCTTCAGCACAGAGACCTTTGATGAGGTACTTTTCAGGTGTGGTGCGTGTTAGACAGGGAACTAACTTATTTATTAGCTGTATATTTTATAAGAGATGGTATAACTAACTATCTTATAAGCTATGTTGTATTTGCGAGTAGGCCTGCTTGGAAGAAAAGGTAGAGAAGTTTATCTGGGGTTGAGACCAGAGAGTGCCTGGATTTGGTAATATATAGTTGAGCAAGTTCCCACCTATGAAGATGGGGAGCATTGCAACTATTGAAGAGGGCTCGTAAAATTCTAGCATTATAGTATGAGTCAAAATTTAAATTACATGCTTTGGGGCGAGAAATAACAATTTCCTGAGGAATTGGGAAATGATTTTAAGTTATTTTTGACTTTAGATTTATATACTTTTTTTAGTTATAAATAGGCCCTATAGTCCAAACTTAGCTCTCCCATTAATTCCAATAGATAATTTAAAAAATGTATAGTTTCAATTAAGTTAAATGTAGTGGTAAACGTCAAATTTTTTTGATGGTCTGGAAATGGCACAAAAGGTTTGATTAGATTGCAGGTTAACATGCAGGCTAAAATTTTTTATAAAAATCTATTTTTATATTTTAAATTTTCCAATAATAATAATAATAGTTAGGGCTGGGCGGTATCCCAAACTCAGGGAAACAATTCGGGAAAATGGTTGTTCTTGAAATTTGGACGAGAAAAGACATTTCCCATAATCTTTGGGGGAAAAAATTACAGCTAAAGACCCCCCCACCCCCAATAAAGTCATGTTTGTATTTAAAACATGAACATATTTTCAACTCCAATATGTTAATTCCCATTTTATAAAGCAGAACTACTTTGAATATTTTTACAATTACTTCAATAATATATTTAAGTTAAGTAGATGGACACTCTAAACTTCAGTCACTTATTTTATATCTCCTTACAAAATAATTGAGTGCCATTAAATAACATAACCACACTAGAGATAATTAAGGGAAATATCTATCTCTAAATAGATTCAAGCCAAGAAAACATATCTTTAGTGCAAAAATAATAATAAAAGGGGCTCTTAAATATCAAAATATACACAAAATACACCTTTAACATACCTATTTGAAAAAGACTTTACACTACATTAATATTATTAGCTGTAATGGCATCCATTTGCTTTCCTACAATAGATAATAAGTGTTAAATAAGCTAATATTTTTGGAATGCAACAGTGCTTTATGTGAGAACTTTAGTAACTAAAACGTAGGAGATAACCTGGCACTCTGGCTTGGTTGAGAAATGTTTTTGTTATTATTATGGGCAAGAAGGTGGTTCACTTGTATTTATTTAGGTTAGTATGAATATTCTGATGTTTTATTGTGAAAGTATTTATTAAAATTCTCACCAAGGTTTAAAAACTATTTTAGTCCCTCTTAAAATTAATTTTTATAATTCACCTAATTATATTCAAACCAAAAGTATTTAATTAAAATTTCATTATTATTATAATTGAACTAGCCCTGGTTATTTAATTTACATTAGATCAAAGATCTGACACAACACTAAGTCTTGTTGGACAACATATTTAGTTTTTATTTAGATAACTTACAATTTAAAAATAAATAAATATAAAATTTTAAGTGTACACATATATATTTTTGTTTTTTTCGCCCCCAACCCCGCAAGATTATAGAAGGTAAATGTATTGGCCATACCAATAACGACAACTGAATGGGAGTTTTTATCCTTTTCCTGGCTATTCAAAATATTGTTGACGTCTACCAATATATTTAACTCAATTTAAACTATCAAATTATTTTAATTCTTTAATTGAAATGAATGGGAAAGCTAAGTTTAGACTAGAATTATAAATCTGAAAAATATATATATAATCCTAAAATGGAAAATTCTTTTAAATTCTTTTCCCGTCTCGTTCCCGCCGTAAATAGTTATTTCCCGAATTCAAAATAGCATTCCCTCACAACACTAATAATTAGTATAATGTAAATGATATAATATGAATTTTAAAAAACTAGGTCTAATGCAACTATCATAATTGACACTTGTGTATTTTTAATTAGAGCCTGAGCATTTTTGGTATAAATATAAATAATGTCTTAAAAATAAATTGTAAGATTGACTATAAAATATACCCGCCTCGGCGTAATTGGCTAACGCGCTAGTCGTGTTGAGCTCGACTGCTGAGGACGGGCAGCTCGAGTTTTGAATCTCGGTCGGGTGACCTGGGGTTGTTTTTCCTAAATGGTTTTCCACTCTCCCTCCACGTGAATGCGGGTTCACTTCCTCTAATTTAACCTTCCCAATTCCTAATCCATTAGCGTAGTTAGTAATTAAAGCCTATAACCCAAACGAGCTAGATAAAAAAAAACTAAAAAATAAACACGCTACCCACTGAGCTAAGGTTTTATTCCAAATAAAATTTACTTAATGGACTTTTCTTTATGCAAATAAGTGTTGTGAATGTGCAGAATTTGGTTTAAAAAATAAGACACTTTAATCATTATTTTAGCTAAAATTATGTTTTCTTACCTTAACTCTAGTAAGTGATAAATATTTCCCTCGATTATATTTAGTATGGTTATATTATTTAATGGTTTTCAGTTGTGTTGTATGTTAGTTCATAAAATCATCTGAAGTTTTAGGTAATCATCTACTTAAGTTAAGGTTAATTAAAATTAAATAGAAACGTGACATTGATAGACGGTCCTTAACTATAACTTTTTTTAAAATATATTTTCCCAAAAATCCCAACAAATATTTTTTATGCGCAAGTTTCAAGAAACACCGATTTCTCAAAGTTCGGGATGCCACACAACCCTAATTAAAAAAAAGGCATGTTAATACTTGGTTACTCTTTGTATTTTCTATTTTATTTATATTTCCTCTTATGTTAATTATTTTTTGTGATTCATATTTTAATTTGAAATTCAGGATTTAAATCTAAATTGTAGATTTGGATTTGTAAAAATATTTGATTTGACTCAACTCAAAGATTAATATCGATCCTCAACTGTTCTGATACCATAATGAATCAATGAGTTTGACATCTTTAGATGAAATACAATTGAACTACCACAGAACTCTACCATCTTGTAGTTGTGAGTCACGAATATAGTTTAAATATTTAATTGTTGATACTGGAGATGGGTCGAATCCACTATTTCTTGAATCCGAATCTGCATTTTATTTTTGAATCTTAAATCCGAATCCTAGCATATTGTAAGAAGTTTTAATGATTTACAAATAGACCTACATTTTACAATATAGGCCTAAACTGTAAATTAAGATTTATTTCAATCATGCTTTCAATTTTAATCAACCTCAACCACCCTTCCCCTCGTAAAATACTGGTTAAAAAAATCTAGACTCATATTATTGCTTAAAAATCAAATCAATCAAATTTTTAGTGTATTTTATTTATTTTTAAAAGTGTTGTTAGAATGAGTTAAATTTCTTAAAAACATGTGAAATAAACAGATAAGGCCTAGTTATTCTTGATCAACTTTAATCATCATTGGAGAGTTATAATTTATTTTATTAAGATAGCTAAAATAGAAATACAAACGGATATTTTTAATAAAGACTAAAACAACATGCTTAACAATCAAACATACATTGGAAATAGTGAACTCAATAACGCCTAAGTATGTTTTATTATTTTATTATATATTCATTATCTATATTTGCATAAAAACAAGAAATGTATTCGATTCTTGCGGTGTATTGATTTCTTAGATTACATTTTATTTAAAACACAAACATATTTTCAACTCCAATAGGTTCATTCCCATTTTATAATGCTGGACTACATTTGAATATTTTTAAAAATGGGCCACTCGAATCCACCGAATCCTGACAAGTATTCGAGATTCGAGGATTCGGTGTTTTACTCGATTCGATGATCAAATCTTTCACCTCATAAACAAAGCATAATATTTTGAATTCAAAAATTACTTAGTTATATCTACTTGAAAAGTACAACTTAATCCGTAATATTTATTTTGTCGGACAAGAGAGATTATCATGAATAAAATCATTATTAAAAAAAAATATTGTTATGTGTGGAAAATCTTATGTTCCTAGTACCCTACCCTCCCACATCTATGAAAAACTTGGACTCGACCGTTTCGGCACATGCTCACTTCTAAAACTTTCACCTCACGAACAATATTGTAAATATTTTAATCAACACATTAAAACTCTACAAAAACTGAAAATCAAAACTAGAATTACAAATAAACTCAAAATAAGTTAAACAAATTACGGCTTTTTTTAAACATAAATAAGAAAACATTACAGATGATACAAAATCAGCCACCATTACACACGATATAAAGACAGCCTCCATGACGTACATCATGTTTACTCGCACGAGTGATGATTAAAATAAAGATACTGTTAATTCTTATTACCCAACTGGTTTTAATTATTTACAACTTTGCAAAGAACCCCAATTTATTGCATACAATCCTTAAGTTAGACATTTTGTTGGGTTTCATGAATAATAAATACTGTCAACAATCAGACAGTGATAAAACTGTTTATTTATCCATAATTGCCTACGTATCATATATTGATTTTGTGTTTAAAATTGAGTCAGGTAATCTGATCACTTAGTAAGTGCTCTCAAGTTTTAAGAATCATATAACGACTTTCTAATCCATTTATTATTTTAAAATTGATTTAAAATTAATTTGTATTATTTTTAAAAATATGTTATTGAAGTAATTATAGAAATATTCAAACGTAATCCTGCCTTATTAAATGCCAATGATCATATTGTAGTCGAAAATGTGTTCGTGTTTTAAATAGAATGTATTTTCAGAAATCGATATATCGCAAGAATCGAATATATTTGTTTTATATGGGAAAATAGATAATGGATGTATAAGAAAATAATAATAAAACATACTTAGGCATTTTTGAGTTCACTATTTCCAATGTTTGTTTAAATGTTGGGCATGTTTTAGTCTATTAAAAATATCTGTTTTTATTTTTGCTATCTTATTATAAAATATCCTTTAATCATGATTAAAGTTGATCAAATGATTAATTAGGCCTGATCTGTTTATTTTACGTGTTTTTTAGAAACTTAACTCATTCTAACAATACTTTTAAAAATAACCAAAAGACACTCAAATTCTGATTGATTTGATTTTTAAACAATAATATGAGTCTAGATTGTTTAATTTGGCTGGATTTTAACCTGTATTTGGTGACAGGTGGTTGGAGTTGATTAAAATTGAAAGCATGATTGAAATAAATCTTAATTTGCAGTTTAGGCATATATTGTGTGTTATAATGATTTACAAATAATGTAGGTCTATTTGTAAATCATTATGATTTATAACGATTTGCTAGGATTCGGATTCAAGAAATAGTGGATTCGACCCATCTCTAATATTTATACAATTACTTCATTAATATATTTTTAAAACACCTTAGTTAAAATCATTTTTTTAAAAAGTCCTTAGCAAGTCCTTATTTGATTCTTAAAACTTGAGCACTTACTAAGGGATCAGATTACCTGAATCGATTCCAAACAAACAATCAATACACAATACTTAGGCCGGTAGGCATAAATGAATAGTTTTAGCGGTGTCTGACTGTCGAGAGTATTTATTTTTCATGAAACCCAACAAAATGTCTAACTTAGAGATCGTATGCAATAATTTGGGGCTCTTTACAATGTTGTAGATAATTAAAACCAGTTAGTTGGTAAGAATTAACAGTATCTTTATTTTAATCATCCCTCTGGCGAGTAGACATAACATATGTCATGGCGGCCGACTTTGTATTGTGTGTAATGGTGGCTGACTTTTTATCATGTGTAATGTGTTTTTATTTATGTTTAAAAAAAAGCCTAAATTTGTTTTATTTATTTCGAGTTTATTACTAATTCTAGTTTTTATTTTCAGTTTTTGAAGAGCGCGTTAGATTTTCCACACTTAACAATTATTTTTACTTAATGCTTTTGTTCATGCTAATCTATTTTGTCTGGCATAATAAACCTTATGGATTAACTTGTGCTTTCCAAGTAGGCCTAACTAAGTAATTTTTGAATTCAAAATATTATGCTTTATTTATGAGGTGAAAGATTCGACCATCGAATCCAGTAAAATACCGAATCCTCGAATCTCAAATACTTGTCAGGATTCGAAGATTCGAGTGGCCCATCTCTAGTTGATACCTTGGCTTTGTTTACCTTTGGGTGCCAAGATTACAAACTAAGCTTTTACCCACTTGGATGCTTAGTCTCTTAAGACTGACGATAGGGAGATCGAGGCTCAAATTACACTTCTCCATGCAAATGTGAGTACTTTTCCATTAAGTTCAACTTTCCTAGTCCCTAAAATGTCACAGTAATGATCATAGCGGTGAACCAGAACCAAAACTGATAACAAAAAAGGCTATTTTTAAGGAACAGAAATCCTAAAAATAATTAGCTTCAGAGTGTTAATGTATAGCAGATTTTTGAATAAGTCCAGTTTTGGCTTCAAATAACAAATTCTATGTTTTTGTTTCAAAAAGTTGTTTTTTCTAATGACTATTTTTTTAAAGATTGCCTTAATAGACGTTTTAAACTAAAGGAATCAGATTCCAACACATCTTCGAAACTATCAATTGTAACTAGCTGATTTTTTTTATTTGACATAATGACTTGCTATGGATGATCCTGTAAAGAATACATCATTATCACCTTTTTGTTTTATTCAATATTAAACCTTTATTATTACAAAATAAATTATATTTTTATGTAGCCCTTGTAATTATTTATTTGCTATTTATCTTACTGTTATAAGATTTAAAATATTTGGTATATTAGTTTGGGACTATTTGAAGTTTAATTTGGGTCTTTATGAAGTCAGATTTTTGAAATATGTTGAAAAACTTGAAATTTATCTCATGCTGTTCGCAGCTTGGGTACATTAACTCACCTAAATTTGTAAGATTAAATTACCTTGAAACTAAATTTAGTAGATTTTACAAGGTAAAGGCTATACAACATAGTGCTTAAAACAGTACACTTCAAGTAATCAATTCAGTAGATTATTTAATTAAATAAATAAGATTAAATTACCTTGAGAATAAATTTAAGCCATTATTGCATGTAACACCATGTCCAGGAACTTGCCTACTCTGGCGTCAATTTGAAGACTTTTTGTGGGTTGACTCATACTTTCTTTCTAGTGTGTGTTTTTTAATCTTAAATATACTTTATTATTCCTTCCCTACTTTAAACATTTTCCAAATATTATCTAGTGTAAACATTTATATGAATACAAACCTTCACCTCCGACAAGATGTGTACTGATCACAACTTTTGAATGTGTGGAATGCCAATTCTCCACCTTGGTTCGGATTCCACGTTAAACTGTAGGTCCTACATTTCATCTCACAATCACCCTACCATTACACATTAGCGTAAGTGCGTACAACCTGAATGGGTATTAAGACGTGGTGCTAATAATAATAATAATAATAATAATAATAATAATATATGAATACACATATTTTTTACTTCATGAAACAATTCCACAAAAAATATTCAAACTTAAATTTAGATTTACTTTGAATTGAAGAAAATCCCTATTTGAGTTTAAGACATGCTTTTGTTTGTCAGGCCTTGTGACCACTGGGGTACACCTCACTTTACAGGTGTCATCTCACCTGACCACTGCATTTACGCAGCAAGCTCAGGTGGAGTCTGTGGGTCCTTCCCCGACTCACAAAGTGCGCCGCTCAGAAGTTACACGGGTGCTCGAGGCTGTGAAGGCATTGGCGCTGTGCCACAATGTGACCCCCGTATATGAGGAGCAAGAGATTGAGGAGTCTCATAGTCCTGGCTCCGGGTCCCTGGAGAGCCAGACTGAAGCAGACCAGCACTATTGGCAACAGAAACAGGAGTCGTGTGTTTACCAGGCTTCCAGCCCTGACGAGGTAAAGCATGTCAAAACCTGTCTTATTGCTTTATTAATTCTTGTTAAATCAAATGTTACAACACCCACCAACATCAAACTCAGAATATCTGCATTTAAAAACCACAATATATGTGTGTATCCACCACAAAGGTTATCACTGATTCCATGGTCAAGCATAAGGAGAATAGTGAATAAAAAAATGTACACTTTTTAGGAATAATCCCAAGTGAACACAGTCTGAATTTCAACTAGCGTTCAAACTTAAATGTCAGAGTAATCAGGTTAAAGTCAAACAGGCTAGTTCTCAGCTGTCAGCGATGTGTCAAAAATGGAACATTATTGCAATGGTTCTTCACTTTCAAATAAGAATTCAAGGAAAAGTTTGCAGTGGACAAAATTATTAAACAACAATTTCTACACCCACAAATAAAACTGAGTCATTTTCTGAAATACTAGATGAGAAAGTTGTAATGTCCTAGACAGATAAAAAAGATGTTGATTTCCTTTAGACAATATTTACACACAAGTAGAAGAAGATGGCTGCCTACATCACTTGTCTTCCTTGTTTTAGTTTCACTGCCAAGATAGTACATCCTCACTAGCTCTTGCTCATTCTAAGAAAGGCATCGTTTACATATTACATTAACACATTACATTTCCATAGATCAAAGGAAAAGTGTCGCCAAACAACTATTTTGTATTAAACATTGAAAAGAAAATGGATGGGTAAGGCATACAGACCACAAAACTCTTAAGCAGGGTCCACACTTGAAACAGTACATTGTCACTTATCCTTGACACACATCATGAACGCCGTAATTTTGACAGGACCCTATAACTATGACATGAATATGAGAAGCTACATAACAGTTTGTTGTGACCAGCTTTGAGTCAGTATTTCACCATCACATCAAAGGAAGATATGGCATGAGGTCAAGCATGTCTGGACGTGCTATGAACCGAACACTCTCACATTTAGGATTTTATTCATTTTTTTTTATTTTTTTTTAGTGTAGAATGATGAAATGAAAAAGGAAAATGTTTCTTATTTGATTTAAATGTATGAGTTGACAACATTGGTGTGAAGTTTGGAATTTCAAATCAATAAGCAATTTTATAATAAAGGAAATTGATAAAACTGAAAAAGGAAAAACAATTTACTAAGAGTAAATTTGATGAGGAAAGCCCACCTAGGGAAAGAAGGAAAATGTTGGAAGAATCCAATACCAATGCACCTGATGACATCTTCCTTTCTTATGTCTTCTATAATAGAAATAGTCACACACACATTTTAACACAAATAATATTTTGGCATTGTGACCTTTATAAAACCTTATTAACACAAACAAAGAAAGAAGAGAGAACTCTAGACAAAAACACTGGATTATTCCTTTTTGAATTTAAAGAAAAACTGTTAGAAACACATTGTGCCAACTCAGGGTGTCTACCAATACTGGAAATATACTTTGTTTTATTTTTTATACTTGAAATACTGGAATATACTGGAATTTTAAATCAGATCCTGGAAAAATATTCAGCCTTTTTACATTGAGTGAAATGTTGGATTAAGCATTTTGAGACCCCTGATATTATTTGGACTACTGATAGTTCTATTTTAACCACCCCTCACTCCCCCTCTGGTCTATCTTGTTTGCCTCACTTGCTGACCTTTCTATTCTCAGTCTATACTAAGCCCTCCCTACTAGGAGTGCGAAGGCCACTTTTTAAATGCGAAGCGAAGCTTGAAACTTGCGAAGAAAAGTCGAAGTTGAAGCTACCTAAGATTTTTGTAGTTGTCACTTAACACTACTTTTAATTATTAAGTCAAACAGTATGTACATCTAGTTCAAAAGAAAGGCATACAGAAAAGTCAAAGCACACTATATTCATATGCTGACATGTCTGAATTTATTTATGTTTAAGAAAACAAAAAAACACAACATAAATTATAATATTACACCTACATTAGTAATTATTTTGTTTTAAGCTTTATAAAAACAAATAAATTCATAATAGACATCTAATAAGAAACTCTTTAAAATACTCACATATTTAAAAAAAAATCAAACACATATAAGAATTGAAAAAAAAAAAATGAGTCATAAATTTGGCCTAATTTACAAATTATCATGGAGAAACACAAGTTGTTGAACATGTGCCGGAAGCAAATTTTGACGCCTTTCTGTAACTATATTGCCTGCTGTGGAGAACAATCGCTCACTACTGACCTGGGTAGCATGTATACTCAGGTACCTAGTTGCTACCTTAGCTAGATTCAGGTAAGTCTGCTGTCCTTTTTCCTTTCACCAAATCAAAGGGTCTTTTCTTCTGGGAATACGTTTTTCACCTAATTATCTCTCAATTTCATCATTTGCTGAATCAAAGAGAGATTCCTTTGGTAAATCATCAATCGTAGACCAAAGAGAAGAAGTGGTTGTACTTAGTCTTGGTTGTTTTTCTAACAGCTGTGTTTCAAAGTTTCAATATTTGTTTAGCTCAGCTTGAAGATTTGCTACAGCAACAATGTTGCTAACAAACACACCTCGAAAACGTGGATCAGTAAGCATGGATAGTAGGTATACTTTGTCTTCTTCATACACTCCGAACTTTGATTTGATTGATTTAGATAAATTTCTGGCAAACATGATTCCCTCAATTTTCTTTACTATGCATTTATTCAAGTGTGACACCAAACAATGTAGAACAGGAATCACCATTGATGAAGTTGGGTAGTTGTCACCACTTAACTCCTCTGTTGCTTCAGCAAGGGGTTGTAAAATTTCTACTAGCCCATAGATGTGTCTCCAATCTTGTGCAGTAAGCAGAATCAAGTCGCTAGTGTTATGTGGACTGGCCAGCTCTGCATTTCAATCAGCCTCTTTAACTTGGCCATCTTGTGTCAACATATTGAACTACCTCCAGCTGTTTCAAATTAAATTGTTTTAGAATATTATGAAGTCTCTGTTTAGCTGAACTGCTGCGTCGGTAGTGTCCCACTATTGCCTTGCATTTTGATAATAGAGTGATAACTCCAGGAGTTTCTCTTTTTGAATCAGTTATAGCATTCGGTAAAGTATGGGCAAAGCACTGCAGATGAATAAAATAAATTGAAGCAGCACTCTTGAAAATAGCACCATTATCAGTGACGCAGTAATTGGTATGCTTGATTCCTTTACTGGTATTTCCCATTCCTCCAAAGTTAGTTTGATTGCAGTGCTAATATTCTTACTACAATTAGATTCATTCATTAAAATGGTGTCCATTGTGAAAGAATTGTAAGTAAAGTCAGTTCTTAAATAATGACAAGTTACACTAACATACTTGTCAACAGCCGCAGATGTCCAACCATCTGATGATACTTAGGAGAGAAGAGACGGTAAGTCTAATTTGAGGACACCTTTCATTTTTATCTGAGTATCCACAAAGAGTTTTTTTACATAATTGGTTGAAAAAGTTGTCCGAGATGGAATTTCGTATTGAGGCGCAATGTTAGGATTAGCCATAAACTCCACAAATCTTGATTCCTCAACAAAAGTATAAGGAAGAAGGCTTTTTGTCAACATGAGAGCAATACTTTTAGTGATGGACTGTGCCTTGGGATCATTAGAAGCAAGTTTTGTTTTCTTGAATAGGACTTCCTCCATAGTGAGTTGATTCTTTTTTTGAGGGGGCTGGTCTTGGATTTTGTGGATTCAACTTTTTTTTTCAGTTTCATACTGTCTTGATTCTGTAAGATTTTTTTTAGATGTTCCTGTAGTGTTGTAGTTATAGCTACAACAATATAAAAAACAACTCTTTAGTGCATGGTAAAAAAATTCCTAACCAAATAAAATTAATAAGCAAATAGGCCTACTTTTATACCATATCACAATAAATAAACTGTTATAACTGAAATAACGTTTATATAATTTAGCTCTTGTCAGTAACAAGGACCAGGAAAATTTCCTTATTTGTTACATAAGGCCTATTCTAATAATTAATGCATACAGGCTTACTGATAAGCTTAGTAAATTATCAATAAAGTTTTAATCTTTACTTACATCATGAAGTTGATAAAATTATTTAGCAGACTTTACATATGCATTTCTTTTTATCTGAATTTCTTTCATAATAATTATAACTCTATAAGGAAAACCTCTTTTCGCTTTATGAGGTAATTGTATTATATTTGGAAGAAGGTACAGGAAAGGTGGATAGAAACATATATATTCGCATCCATGTCCTTTTCCTGTGTTTGTCCTTTTTGTTATACCTTTTATTTGTTCCTATCTATGTGTTCTATTATTCTTTACCATTTTCCTTTTTCTCCTCTTTTCTGTTTTTTGGTTTTCTCTTTTAGGAAGTTGCGTTGCGCGTTTCACACTCCTCCCTGATGAGTTCCGATAGAATGAAACCTAGGTCGGGGGATTGGGCGGTGACGATCAATTTTCTTTAAGAGACATCCATTACCTCTTTGTCCATTGGCAGCAGTGTAAAGTGTGAACTGTGTTCTTCTTTTCATTGTAAATGCCATATTGTGTTTGTCCCCCTTTTATATGTTTCTATCCACCTTTCCTGTACCTTCTTCCAAATATAATACAAT